>QAXH01005215.1:0-22893 GCA_004335635.1 Chloromonas sp. AAM2
CAGGACTGAGCAGTCAGGCAAACACAGGACTGAGCAGTCAGGCAAACACAGGACTGAGCAGTCAGGCAAACACAGGACTGAGCAGTCAGGCAAACACAGGACTGAGCTGTCCAGAAGTATACATGTATTCACATCGGGGAAGCTGTCAGAGGACACGGAACAGGATGGGCACCGCCCTGGCCTACCCTGAGCTAGAAAGCAAAATGAAGCATTCCTAATTCAGTCAAGCCTACTTGTTGTGGAACGGCCAGACGCCCACGTCGATGCTTCCATCCTTGGGGTCCCGGCGCCACTGGGCCACCCGCCACAGGATCGAGGGACGCAGGTCCTCGTGGTCTACAGAGAAATAGTCAGCAGAACTTAAATAGCTAAGAATCAGCTACTGTAATCCTGTTCCTCCATTAAGCAGGCAGCCGTTGTCAAGAGCAAGCCAAGTTATGGAGCCTAGGTGGCAAGTAGTGTGTCGTAGAGCCCATGGCAGGTATGCATGTGTGAATTGTCTGTGATGCGACGTCAGAGTGAGACTCTGTGACCTGTCAACCTTGTGGCAGCCCACTACATATCGACACCAGCGCCCTCTATTCGACCTATTATACTTATTACTGTATGCATGGGGTTCGGGCTTGACCACCCGGCCTCCTTACGGCGACCGGCACCCCCTTTCTTTCATTCCTTCTTTCTTTCTTACTGTGTGGCGGGTATGCATGTATAAACGGCTGACATTGTTTTCAAAGGTAGTCCTTGTGACAGGAAGTTTATTCATATAATTCATATTAGGTACTGTATGCATGATCTGAGGTTGCTCTGGCCCCTCGTCCTGTGTCTGACCCCTGTGCAGCGTGCTCTTGAACCTCCTGTGCCTCACGTTTGCTGTAGGCGATCTGTTTCTCCATGTCGTGTCGTATCTCCGGGCTAGGGCTGCAAACAGAGCAGGATGTACAGTCGCGTCCATGTGAGAGGGTGCCATGCTGAATTTGGTGTGTCGCAATCCCCTTCACATGTAGGTTGGACGGGCTAGGATCCCTCCCCTCTTGTGAGGATTGATATGGCTTTTTTGTGAGCTGTTACGCACTCTTGGTGGCTGCTTCTAAGGCAACCTCTGGTGTCGGTGTTAGACCCACAATTTGCTCACTCACAGTTGTCGTCAGGAAGCATAGACGATCGACTTGTGACTGCGCCCTGCATGATATCCATAATTCACTAGGCACTTGCGAGGCGACTTACAACTGGTCTCCTGCCAGTGTGAAGTACTGGCGATATGTCATCACGGTCCCCACAACGGCGGTGCCAGCGACCAGTGCAAGAAGCGCGCCCACCTGAGGCCACCATTGACAACAAAGCAAAGGCACACCACTGTAAGGGGATGGTGTCGGCGACTCGAATATAATTTCCTGACTTTCATGTTTGTGATACAAAAGTTTAGTTCTCTATCTAGTCTCCATTTGATTCACCAGGTACTTTAGCTTGAGCATCATCTCAGGTTGATTCAAAGCACAAGGCTGAACACACAAGAAACAAACCGTATGTGCATTGAAGTGTGCCTGGGTCTTGGAATTGCAAGTTCGGAGAGTAAAAGTGACATATACACTGGCCCCTGTTCTGTCGGATCACATAAAGCATGGTCACATAAACTCACAATGTTTTCAACTTCACTTGCATCAGGTCTGGTACATTAATTGACTTCTAAACAAGATGAAACCGATTTCTGCTGTCCCGTCCCGTACACTAGCACCCCTGCTTCTCGGTCGCCCTCTTTCCTCTTTGAGAGGAAGGGGTGCGTAGCAGACGAGATTTGCGGTCCGCCAACTTGAGACCAACAGAGGAAAGGCATATCCGGCGTTGATGGTCAACGAGACATCCCGAGCCATCTCCGGAACTTTCCGAAAGCCTGTAGGGTTTGTCGATGCCTCCTCACCTCCGGCAAATCCCGCAGTGCTGCGTACAGCTTGACGATCGTCCATACCTGCTGCGCAACGTGGCATGTGCGATTTGCACTTGCGAGGCAGCTAGTTCACAGGACGATGATTTGCAAGGCCGACCTACCCTTCGACCCGCTCCGGGGCCGAGGGCCACGTTCGGAGACACCATGTAGATGAGCTGTGTGGGCGAATCTGATTTACAGGATCAATTGCTGCGCAGGCAGGAATGCGAACGATTTCAGTCAACCGCCGTGGCACTTGTGACGTGTTGGAAACAACCAAACCGTACGCTCGCTCTGACGTCATGTGTCGTATTGTGTGACGGAATCTCCAGAATTACTGTCCTGGCTAAGGTCCATTTGCTCCCACTGTCCTGGCTAACGTCGTTTGCCCTCTTAATGCTGCCACTACGCCATATGGGCTGATGTGTGGACATGTTGCTGTCTTAGTTGGAAAAGGGAAGAAGTTTGCCAGTTCTGGGACAATTCGATAGGTTCATATGGCGACTGTTCGTGTGTCCTGTTGTATTGAATGATGGAACTATTTTGTGGTGAGTCCTCGCTGCGCTTCTGACTGGTCATACTGCGTGTGCGTGTGTCTGTTCAAAGAGTCTGTGTGTTGGTCCACAACCAAATGAAGAGGTCGTGTTGGTACACGGTGTGGTGCCTCATCTGGGACAGGCGTGAACACACTAGAGATCAGTAAGTTGTGATCGTACATGTTCCTCACGAAGGCTGACAATATTGGGACTACCAACAACATTAGAAAGCGAGCCAAGGACACCTGCAACTTATATCTCGGACCAACTGGGTAAACGGAATCACTGCCCAACATACAAGCGGCCAAAAGAGTTTGAACCTCAGTGTACTTCACTACTCCCACAGTGTACTTGACCTGTAATGCCCATGATACTGGGACTTTTTTTTACGGCGGTTAACATTTATGTTTGCCACTTTTGCAACAGAAAAATTTTCGTTGGCAACGGGGTTACTGAGACTATTGCCGCGCAACTGTTGCCGTGCAACGAAAACCCAACGAGAACTAAGCAGCTGTACGGGCGTTGCCTGGAACGTGTCGGGCGCTTGAAATTCTTGCAGACACGGCCGTGAGGTTGGGATTTCGTTCAAAACCCTAGTCCCTTGGGTACTTGGTTCGCCCATGCAAGGCACCTCAAGGCGCGAAAACCACCCCAAACGCACTACAGTTCATGTTCAAGCAGCCACGAAAGACGGCATTGCCAGAGCTGCAGCCGTTCGCGAGTTCGTTCAAATCCATCGGAATATTGCATGCATGGTTTGAGCTGAACAGGACCCTGTAGCTGCCGCAGCCATGCACTGCGCTACTACCGTACTGACGCAAAACTGGTCGAAACGCGAAACAAGTCGAGCCAAAAACTTTGCGAAACTTGGTCGAAAACCTTGGTCGAAATTTCAGGGGAATTTCGCAGCAAACTCAAAATATTACAGCGTCCTAAGTCCTATCACACCGTCCCAAGTCCTAATGCATCTGTAAATGGCAAATGGCAAATGAGACCAAGTCTCCAAACCCTGCCAAACCTCAAATATTACACCGTCGTCAGTTTTTAGTCGTGCCCGGGTCATAGCGACTGTCATGTCCAATGCTGTCAAGGACCAATGCGCTGGTCAGGGCAGTGGAGCTCAGGTTGCCTGCAGTGCTGCTGTGGGGGTGTGCCACAGCGGCCTCACCACACTGCAGGGTGCACAGCCAGCCGCACTGCTGTCCGAGTTCTTTGGATGGAGCCACTGTAGTACGTCTCTCTCTCCAGACAGATGTATATAACCAGTTAAAGCTAGAAGGGTGAACCTTCGCAGACCTTCCCCGCACTGGTTAACCGCTATAACGGGTGCGCGACCTCAACTTCACTCAGATAAACGGCTGACATTGTTTTTAGACGTAGTTTTTGTTACAGAGAGTCAACAGTTGTGTTGACTGATCGACGATTCAACAGTCTTGCCTATCCGTATCAGATGCCAATCTGCAGCTGCCACCCCGGAACACATCAAAAAGAATAAATTGTTATGCGCAGGACAGCACACATTTCCTTACAAAACGTTCCTTTTCAGCGACACCACCACGAAAGTGAAGCACACAGCGCATGATAGAAAAGTCTGTCACACAATTACAAACCTTGGACACACTTCCTCGGACAACAAGGAAGTGACACAAGTCCCATCGCATACAATCTTATGGCATGCAATCTCATGGCACACAATCGCAATGGAACTGCAATGCCATTCATCATTTGCCACATCGTATACTTGTATAGAAGCAGGAAAAGGACGCGGAAGGAGATTGGCACCCTGCTGGCTTACCCTGAGCAAAACGAGCGCAGTAAACAAAGCAGGCAAGGAAGGCCAAGTGAAGGCATGGACATCACTTGTCTTCTCATAGCCTTCATCAATCGTCTGTTTGGCAGGTACAACTCTGCTTCGTGCTGTTCTACAAGCATGTTGATAAGTGTACAGTCATACATGTTGATAAGTGTATAGACGTACATGTTGATAAGTGGACAGGCATACAAACCGCTTGCTGCTATGATGCCCAAGAAAATCCAATTGACAACAGCTCAATCAGACCAAGCTCCAGTCCACTCCGCCGAGTCAGATAGCACCCAGAAGGGTCACCACCCTCTCAGCAGAGAATAGTCATGTGCTTCTTGTCTGGGTTGATTGCCACCTGAGTAGTACACATAACGGACACGTAAACATAATGGTTACGGATAACAAGCTTGCACGTACAGAAATGCTCCACATGCTCCACTCTACGGCTATTGGCCACCAATCTATGATGCAGATACTGGTAATAGCAATTTGCCTCTCCAGCCATTTGTTTGTTCAGCACCTGCCAGCCCACTACTCGTAACAATGCAATATAGTGTTTGTATGGCTAGCACTAGCAGAAATGAGATCAATACAGTGTTAATTTGACACAGTGTTGATACAGACTGAGAGGGTGACGCCCTGCCGTGCGGTATGTTGGCAGCAGTGACCGGTGACAGCTGTGAATGTTTACCCATGCTGAAGTGCAGTTTATGTCGCCAATACTGTGCTGGTGGAACATGGCCCTAGTGGAGGATGCCATCAGTACTGTGCTGGTGGAACATGGCCCTAGTGGAGTATGCCATCAGTACTGTGCTGGTGGAACATGGCCCTAGTGGAGGATGCCATCAGTACTCAGTAGGGTGGTGTGAGCCGCGCTCCTGAGGGGGTCTGTCGGTGGGCATGTCCGCATGAGCCGCATGGGGGGTCACATGGTCGTAGGGCCAAGCCCTGCAGTCAGCAAGGACGGGAAGGCATAGCAAGTGAGATGGACAGCCTGCCTTTCTCGCGTTCTTGCTTGGTAGGGGGGATTGGCTTGGTGGCGTTCGTGCTCGTGCATTTGTAGGCAGTAACCTCTCAGATATTGTGTTGCCTCCAACGTGCCTCCAATGTGCCTCCAAAGGCATTGCCAAGCGCCGTTGGTATCGTCAAATTAACCAAGCCTACTTGTTGTGAAACGGCCAGACGCCCACGTCGATGCTTCCATCCTTGGGGTCCCTGCGCCACTGGGCCACCCGCCACAGGATAGAGGGACGCATGTCCTCGTGGTCTGTAAAGAGAGCAGGTGAAAAAGTCGGATCGCTAAACACTGCTAAACACTGCACACGAGGTGATTGGTCGAACGGGCACGATGATGATCAAAGCAACGCACACATGTCCAAGCTGGCTGCTGCGAACGAGATGTATTGATGACATGCAGCATTGATCCGTGCGAGTTGTCGGCCCGAGCACTTGTCGGCTGTAAACCCTAGATCAGACGATTCTTACGTTCGCTGTAATGAATTTGTTTCTCCATGTCCCGTCGGATCTCCGGCGTGGGGCTGCGAGCACAAGGCGCTGGATTTCAGCACCTTGCATAAGCGAGCGCTGGCACGCGGTATGCGGCTGGACGATCGGTCGACCTACAAATAATCTCCTGCGACAGTAAAGTACTGCCGATAACCTGCGGCAGCCGCAACACCGAGGGTACCGCCGACCAGCGCGATGAGCGGGATCACCTGCGATCATCAAAGTGGAGGGCCACACGCCCGTGTGGTGATGCACAAAGGTATATGATGCACAAAGTGGACGTGCATCACTGTGCACTGCGTGTTTGGGCGGACGGAACAACCTGCGATTGTGAAGGCGGATGTGGTGATGCGTATGCACCTAGGGACCCGCCTACCTCTGGCAAGTCCTTGACCGCGGCGTAGAGCTTGACTAGCGTCCACACCTGCTGTAAGAGCCACAATCATTCAGACAGTCAACAACGAGCCACAGCTGTGCAAGCAGCGCTGACAATGAAGCCAAACGCGCCGCACCTTGCGACCAGATCCTGGGCTCAAAGCGACGTTTGGTGAAACCATGATTTGTAGCCTTGGATTGACCGTGTTGAATTGACTTGAATTGCTTTGCTTCTCTTTCTGGACCAGCTCTAAAGGAGGCGCCATGCTCGCACCTGTGACGTCATGGTCACACTACAGCCCGATGACTCATGAATCCATTGTAGTGGGCCTGAAATGGCAGAGGCCATCTGCTGGTGCATTGTTCTGGCATGGACTTCTGGGAGGCTGCGGAGAGCTGGTGCTGTGCCAATCTTACAAATGGAGCGAGGCAGAGCCCCAGCACTGTCGTGCATGTGCTGTCAAGGGTACGTGCATGAAATACGATTGGATCGCGATTGCCATCGTTGAACTACTGTGCGGTAGAAGCATTTTACATGCCTTGCGCAGATGCCATGGTTCCGGAGTGCAGCAGGCGACGCAATCGCAAAACTTGAACTTTTGCATGGCGGCGTTTTTCGATGGGACCCGGCAACCCAGCAGCAAATCTCCTGCTTGCCACAGCACCTGCCCTTTTTTGCCAGCACAGTGTGCCACCTTGGATTGCAGCATCGTCTCTTGCCTCAGCTGCTCAACAACCGAGCCTTGCTGCCACTCTCAGACTGGCAGGTGCATTGGACCCGTGTGATAATTTGCTCCTCTATCCAACCCACACAAGAAAATCAACCAGCAGCTAACACTCCAGCTGAACTGCTGCAGCAAGGCCTGCTAGCCCTGCTATCCAATGAGCCTCATGCCAGCACTCCAACACTCACCAACCAATCTGCCTTACAACAGGACCTCCAAAGCAGCCATGCAGAGCAGGACGACATGCTTGTCCTCGGCCATGCCGCATCCTGTCTTCTGCTGCACCAGCTGCTTACCACCACCGACACTCAGCCTAGCCACGGCCTTACAGGACAAAGAGGCAAAGGGACCGCGACAGCCAGAAATGAGCGTGCATCAGATCAGGCTACTCAGGATCTACATGCACCACGTGGTAGCCAAGCACAGCGCCAGAAGGGTGGGGTGCCGAAAGCAGCTGCCTCCCAGCTGCTGTCAGCGGCTGAGATTGCACATGCAGGCTCACAGCTGCTTGCAGCACTGCCCACATGGGGTGAGTACCAACATGAGATGGCCTGCCCACATGCAATACCTTACAGCATGCCCACATGGGGTGAGTGTCAACATGAGTCGCCATGCTACGCATCCACAGCGCTGCCTCTTTGATGTTGCTCATGTCGTCTGAATGGAACATCTGCTCCGCCTCTGCCTCCGACTCATGCATGCCAGGCCTCATGCCGACGCTCACATGCTAGGGCAAAACAGCTGGGTTAACTGTCTACAAGGGGCGACTGCCTGGTAGGTTTGCACCATGACGTATCTGCATGCATCATGCATCGTGCATCATGCATACTTGCATACATGGTGTGTACCGGGTGTGTATAGAGTGGGTGGGTAGTTAATTGGCAGCTAATTGACATGGCATCATTAGATTGCAAAATGCTTGCATGCAGGAGTTGCTTTGCGCCAGGAGGCCATGTCCGGCCTGCTGCCCGCCCTCCTGGCATCCGCTTCCTCCCTGCTACCCCCTCACCAATACACCGCCATGTGCCAACAGACAGCCCACGCCCTGCTAGCACCCTTCAACCCCCTCTCATCCACCATCACAACCACCCACGCAAACAACGCCAGCAGTACAGCTTCTAACAGCACTGATGTGGCATACAGTGGCCGTACTGCCAATGCGCTCATTAGTGGGCACAGTAGCAGGACTAATGCAAAACACCCCGCCAGTAGTAAACACAAGGATGTGGCACGAACGTTGGAGTGGCTAGTGGCTCTGATGCCACATGTCCTGCATGGCTGCAAGCCATCAGTTTCCAGCCACGGTGTACCAGGGGCAGACGAGCCGAGTCAGCAACGTAGCCAGGGCGTACCAGGGGAGAGTGGGGCTGTGGATCAACATGTGTCGACACATGGGCTGTTGCTGGAGGTGCTGCTGCTGGGCCTACAGCACGCACACAGCCACGCCAGGGCACGGGCAGTGCATTTATTGGAGGCAAGTACACACGTGACAATCAGTCCATGGTCAAATTCCAGTGCAAGAAAGCTACGAGAAACAGGCAGATGCAAAACCTACAAATGCGACAAGTGGTGGCCAGCAGGAACGGCCGTGTTGTCTTGTCAGCGTTTATGCAGCTCCAGCCCTTCCTGCTCATTGCTTTGATGTGTTCAGTGCATGTTCAATGTGCGTGCATCTGACGCCTCTTTTTCCAGACGTTTTCTCACCGTTCGTGCATGTGCAGGCTGCTGTGCCCATACTGGGTGTGCCGGGCTTTGGCCAGGAGCAGTGGGACGCGTTCTTACTCATCTACAGATCCCAGGTGAGTGAGATCGCAAAGTGTAACGAGTGTAACACATGGAAACATCTGGAAGTACAAGCCAAGGTACCACTGGTCAGTTAGTGGTAAGTAGGAAGCCAGGGGGCACTGACAAGCATAGGCGAACACTTCACGGTTTGATATGTTGCTTAAAGCCTTGTCCAACCTCAAGACCGCCCGGGGTTCAAGTATATTATGCTGCCGAATGAACATGGTTGGCAATGCCTTGCCGTCACTCAACAGAGCCATGCTCAACAGCACCAACTGTCACTCAACAGAGCCATGCTCAACAGCACCAACTGTCACTCAAAAGAGCCATGCTCAACAGCACCAACTGTCACTCAACAGAGCCATGCTCAACAGCACCAACTGTCACTCAAAAGAGCCATGCTCAATAGCACCAACTGTCACTCAAAAGAGCCATAAAATATTGCTTCTACAGATTTCAGAATGTCATACGCCGCCTGACTGGGGACTGCAACTGTGCCTTGTTCAGGAGGAGCGAGTTCTTCATCTGATTCAGCCCGTGTGGCAAGCGTCCTACCCGGTGCTGTGGGCAGGCCTGGATACCGGGGCACAGGGCTCAGGGGCGAGACTCCCCAACAGACAGAGCACAGGGAAGGGGCTTCCCACCGCACAGGCTGTGTTACAGGTAGGCCAGTTGTTCGTAGCAGCTCTAAACAACAATCATATGCACTGTCCAAGTGCAGCTTTCAAAGCGGCGTGCTGTGCTTTCAAGTGACATGAAGGAAGGAGTGTTGTTGGTGGTAGGCCAGTTTGACAAGGCCCAGCCTGCCTGCAGCATGCGTGCCTTTGTAAGGCTGACTGCTCGTGTGTGGCGTTGCATCAGCCAATCGCTGCGCACCAGCCCGCCCGTCCAGAGTCATGTGGGCGCTTGCTGGTGCCTAGACTGATTAGTCCGCAGCACCACCACCTGTGCAAGCGCAGTTTGCGAAAAGCCCTGTAGTGATGACGATGGTGACGTGCTACACAGGTGGTGCGGTGGGTTGGTGTGCTGCTCAGGCGCAGCTGCAACCACCCGCATGTGGGCGTGAGGCACATGGGCTTCATGTGTCTCTGGAGCCCTCCTCAGCTAGTGCTGGAAGCGATATGCCGGGTGCGTGTGCTGACCCATCTACTTCTGCTCTTTGCACAACCAGCCATTGAATAACACGATGCACAGTCGTGTGCATCACAAAGTGTATCTATTCGCTGTGCTTGTCAGCCTTGTTCGTGCTTGTTCTGCTGCTTTCCTATAGCGTTCGCGTGCTGATCACCACCGTTCCCGGACCCAACACTCGATGCATCGGTTGATGTCGTCCTAGGCATCCAATGCTGCCATCATGTGCACCTGGGCCAATGCATTTTCCTGTGCAGATAATCTTGTGCAATGAGTAATGAGTGGCCTCACTGCCCGATCCCCGTCATCATGCAGGATGCCGTATCCTGGTCTGAGTACCGGAGCCTGTTGATCTCCCAACTGGCGTCTGTGGAGCATGACAAGCTGGTGCCTGCATGGAGCGAGGCTCTGGTGGGGTCACGGGCACATGCACCATCGACACCAGGGCTGGGACGACAAGCTGCACAGGTGGGATTAGTTGGACTAGTTGGTTTTGGTTGGGTTGGTTGTGCTGATCGGGTTGATCGGGTTGATCGGGTTGATTCAGCTGATTGGGTTGGTTGGGTTGGTTGGGTTGGTTGGTACATGTAACTTACGTGGGATTGGTTGAGCTGGTTTGGTTGCTTGGACTTGATGGCTAATTGGGTTGGCTGGGTTGGTTGGAATGGAAGATTGATTTCAAGTGTGGACGGTAAAGATTGACATTTAGCTTGGTGCGTCACATCAGGTTGCAGCCTTACAGTTGAAGTGGCGAGTGTTCAACGCCCACCTGCATCAATTTCTTGAATCATTAGTCTAGGCAGAACTATAGAGAACCGAGTGAAGCAGCTGCTGCGTGCATACAATCTTTGGTTTCAGGTCTTTGCTCTACGCAACGGGCTGGCATCTTGCATCCGCTCCTGCCTATCTCAGCTTTCCCCTGACCTCGGCACTCCCTTCCTGACTCAGCTGCTGACCACAGCTGTGGACGTCTCACAGAGAGCAGCCACGGCAGCCCTGCTACTCAATGCAGTGGCTGATGCAGTTTCAGATGTCAGCGTGAACGAGCAAGTAGCCAAGGGGTTGGCGCCAGCGGCAGACGTTACAATAGCGGCAGAAACCGCCACTGATGGCACATCAGGCCAGGAAGCGAACACAGCTGCACCGATCCAGAGCAGTGGCAGGAGCAGCAGCAGTAGGCGGTTACTTGACAGTGCAGACCTTGCCGCTCTCTGTCTTCCCCTTCAAGAGCGTGTGGCTTACCTCAGGCCAGCCTGTCACGTGCGGCATGTGCAAGGGGCGTTACTACGCACGTTTTCTGCATGCGTAGACCCATGCACCGTGCCACTGACGACCCTGTGGCAGTTACTGACCACGTGCGAAGACGGAGGCCACGTCACCCATGGTCCCATGCAGCTCGCAAGCATCTGCAGCACTGTGGATGAATCGAGCAGCGCAAGGGTGGCGGCGCAACTTCCATTACATGGCGCTGTGAGAGCCATGCATGCAGCAGGGCAGGAAGTGGTTGCATGCGTTAGTGATGTGTTGATGCAGGCCAAGCCAGGAATGAATACCAGCCCACTGGCTGCATGGCTTGCTGGACTGCTGCCTGGTGCAGCCTCAGCCACAGCTCCGGCCGTTACTCCGGTGGTTACTCCGGCCGTCCCTACCATGTCTGGAGCTGCAGCTGCTGCTGGTGCCATCAGAAACACTACAACAGATTCCCACAGCATCCAGACCAGTGACAGTGTTTCACACCCAGGGGTTGGGTTTGGGCACATGGGTATTTCACAAGCGATGGAGCACCTGACAGTCTTTGCCACCCTCCTGCCGCACCTGCCAACCAGCTGTCAGGATGCAGCAAACCAGGCGCTGACTGCATGTGTAACACAGCTGCTCGCAGACCGCACAAGCACTAGCTCTTCTGGCACACAGGCTGCATGCCTGGCCTGTCTCATCTGTGCGCAGCTCTGGCAGAAACTGCAAGCCAGAAAGGGCAGACAGTCTGACGAGAAAGTGCTCGGCCTGGCTGGCAGTCGTAGCACAACCGACCATACGGTCATTTCTGCAGCTATTCGTGAGGTTTTGGACTGGTGGTGGGCTCACGGGCACACACTCTCTAGCCAGGCAACGCCAGCAGGGGCAGTGGGGGCTGATGGTGTTCGCATGGGGCTGCATGATGACACATGGTCAACGCATGGTCTGTTGGCCCTGCAACCCTGGCTGGCTGCTGCACTGCGCCTCAGCTTCAAGTATGAATCTGCATGCACGACCAGAAATGTGCAAGGTCACGTGCTGGGCACGTGGGGAGACCAGCTGAAGGACCGGCAGGCTAACTGCCTGATGGAGCAGGTGGGTCTGCACTGCTCAGGTTGCGATTGCATTTGTTTGGATTAGAAGGCTCCTTGTCTTGTCTGTTGCATGGCTCGCATGGTGGCAGCCCTGTCACTGCCACATCTCTGGTACAGTCCAGAGATTCTCTAGCTGTCAACCTGTGTCGTGTATTGTACCGCCTGCTGACCACCGGCTTGGTCTGGTTTCTGTCTTCTTTCGACTTGTCATGCCTGCGTCGTTCGCCTTGCTGCTTTTGTTTTCTTGCTCAGGGTCTGAAACATAAGTCTGAATGGCATGTGACCCTGGCTTCCTCTTGCGTCTGTTCACTGCTTCCAGGCTTATGTGGTTCCTCTTGCGTCTGTTCACTGCTTCCAGGCTTACGTGGTTCCTCTTGCGTCTGTTCACTGCTTCCAGGCTTGCCGAGTTCCGTCCCTGTGTATGCTCTGCAGGTCTGGCTTCTGGGCAGCTGGCAGCTGCACCTCACCCACTGCCAACAGCAGCAACAGACGCTCAGCCCCTCACTCTTCCCCTGGCTGGAGAATCTGTGTGACCTCACAGCCCATCAAGATCTCTGGCCGACCACAGGTGATGACAGGATGATGTCGCGACAGTGGGGATTTCGGACTTCCTTAGCAACACCAGCTTTCCGGACTTAACACCAGCAGTCCTTTGCAATGTGAATGATGTTGTTGCGTATGGAGCTTGAGCTTCAGTTCGACTTGTTGGACGGTGCAGTTGTGCAAAGACATGTATTCACTCACCCACAGGCCATGATGCGTCCGCTGCTGCTTTAGTCAGTGGCTCCACTGGCTCAGCAGCAGCTGAGCTGAGGCGGCTGGCAGAGGACCAGTTGCAGCGGCTGCAGCTGGAGTGCCTGCTGCTGGGCGTTCAGATGCTGCCTTCTTCAGCCAATGCATCAAATCTACGACAGCGTGTCTTTGCCTGGTGAGCCCTACCTACAAGCTGCCATGATGCAGTTGCAATAACTCGCCTATCCACTTGCAAGCTGCTGTTAACGTTCTGCAGGTGTGTCGCTGTGCAACTCTGGAGAAACGAAAACTTGAACAGTCAGCAACATCACGAACCATGTTGTGCGCGTGCAGCGTCGTTTTGCATCCGTGCATCACGGCCTTGTAACTCAGAAACAAAACGTTTGCAGGGCATGCTCTCTCACCGTCCGTCCCCCATGTGACACGTGTGATGCACGTTTCTTGTGTGTAGGAGTGTGGATCAGCTGCAGTGGGTTGACCCCAGTGCCGAGCCACACGCCCTGCAGGCGCTGCTACGCATAGCCAACTGCACCGCACCCCTGCCCCCTCAGCAACCCACTGCCACCACCATCACCTCAGAAACCACCGCCCCGGACACCATCGTGTCCGGAATCATTACCTCAGGAATCACCTCTGTCTGCGCCACAGCAGCAGATGCTGGTGCCGCCATGACAGCTGCTGGTGGTACCTCAGAAAAACCTCAACAACTGCTAGCGCAGCAGGGCCAGCCGGTCTCACACCAGCCAGCTGTGGACCAGTCGATCCCACACCAGTCAGCCGTGGACCAGCCAATCCCACACCAGCCAGCTGTGGACCAGCTGGTGGTGGAGCAGCTGGCAGGGCTGTTGGCGCTGCTGCCTGGACTGCTGCGGGGCGCTGGGGGCTCGGCCCTGCCGGCCAGCTCAGTGCCTCACGTGGTCTCACTCTTCTTCCATCCTTTCATGTTTTCACACCCGTGAGTGTGACTGCACTTTGCTGGTGCACCTGTTTGAATGCAACTGCATGGGTCTCTTGTTGGCCTGATTGCTGCTGTCCGTGATTCTATGCCTGTCAAAGGGAGCTGGGGTGATGACTTTCAAAGGCTCCTGCCGGGAAGCCAGTGAGTGTTGGTTTCTGAGTTCCTGCAGCCCTTGCTTTGTACTCCTTTCTTTGCAGCGCATCCATGCCAAGAGTATCCGATCTGATACCTGGGTTCAAGCCACCTTGGATGCAACTACTCCGTCCTTCGCAGTATCAGTGCAACGTTTTGGTCCTCAATACCCTTTGCGCATGGGGCCCTTTAACCGTCACGCCACGTCCTTTACCATTGTACTGCTTTCTACTTGTACGTTTGTCTATGCAGGCCGCTGCGGCGCACCTTGGATGAGCGGCTGATCCCTCTGGTGCTGTCCAAGGGAGGTCCCAGGCTGGCGGTGGCACTTGTGACCCATCTCACGTCCAAGGTAGGCATCAGCAACGGTTGCACACTGATGTCGACAAGGCATGCCAAGAGCAGCACACTGCACGAGCAGCGGATGCACGGCTGAGGCATAGCATCTCATTGGCATGCCCATTGCTTGCCGCCAGACTGTTCGAAACGGCGCTTCGCCTCCCATCACAATCAAGTTTGGGTGAGTGTTAAGTAGTGCATGGCGCGACAAAGATGCAAGCTTGCAAGCACAGGCCACAGGCTTGCTGGTTATTGCACTGAAATGCTGTACTTCAGTCTCATTCTGCATGATGCTTGCGTTCCAGCAAACCTATCTCGCAAGCAATTGAGCCCTGCATCATGACTCCCCATGCTCTCTATGCTCTCTATGACTCCCCATGCTCTCTATGACTCCGCATGCTCCCCATGCAGGTGCTACTACCCGGCACTGCACTGCTCCACGCCTACCTCCCCCATGTGTGCCACCTGCTGGCCTTCTCGCTCTTCTCCCCCCATGTGCCCTCCAGCCTGGCCTCCATAGCTGCCCTGCGACTGGACCCTGCCCTCACTCTTCTGCCAAGGGTCATCTTGTGTGACCACCTGACACGCATCGCCGCGTGAGTGTGATGTCCATCAGCTAAATGATACATTCTAATGCGCATCGGGGTTACCAGTGCCGTTGGCGGAGTTGTCGCAGCTGCAATGTGATACATCTAGCCACAAGGCAGGCGAAAGTGAGGGATGATGATATGTTGTTATTGCGTGAGTTTGACGCATTGCTTCACAGTAAGCTTACTGGTGCCAATAGGTGCACAATAGCCAAAGCTGATCTGTGGATTATATCAGGGTTATATACAACCTTGATGCAGACGAACCAAACACTACACGACGCAGCAGCAGACAATCCTTACCATGTTGATTGTCATCACTGACAAAATCAATCTGAAAAAAAAAGATGTTTGCCAGTTCTGGGACAATTCTGGGACTCCCAGTTCCGGAGCAGTTGGTGTGCGACTCCTTGTGTGTTTTGCCACCGAGAAGTCGCCGTTGTGTTGTTAAACAGGGTGTTGTTTACCCAGCTGTGAATTTTATCGGGTCACCGGATTTAGAATACGTAAGAAATGGTTACAACTCACTTATGTGACAAAAATATCGATCCCAACACCCGTTCAACAACACAACACGAGGACAAAAAGTTTGTCAGTTCTGAAACAAGCAACACCACCATCTCGCTCAACACCAATGGGACGGGCAAGTCAGCAGGCCAGCCAGTTCAGTTCTCCCTGTGCTACTTCACCACGTCAGAAGGCGTTCCTCTCACGCTGTAAACTTTATCCACCAGAGCTCTCTTTCTAACAGACTTAATTTGGCCTGGCTATTGACAACGTACCAATGTCAGACATGTCGGGAGTGAAAGGACTGACATAGTCATGAAAGTGTTGTAGCTTTACAAACGCAACTACGTCACAGTGGATCTCACGCACTTTAGGACAGGTGACTCCCTATGTCGTACCAGAACCAGTCACTCACAAAAATTGTCCCAGAACTGGCAAACTTTTTTTTTTGTTCTTGTCAAACATCAGACGTAGTACAGCTGTTTCTCTGGTGTTGTGTCCTTCATGGTCGGTTGACTTTCTTTCTGCCCTGCGCTCGATGCATGTGCATATATATGTATATATATACAGCGGTGGCTCTAGATGCAAATGCAAATGCAAGGAAGCAGGGAGGGAGGGTTGTCATTGCTCTTGATCGACTGCTAGCATGGAATGGCTGTTGTTACGGCAGGCGCCACAAGCAAGCAATCCCACAGATATATCAACAGATGATAGTGACGGGGTGTGTATCTAGAGCCTTACGAACAAATGGCAGCAATGAGGTGCCTGATTGCAGGTCTGGCAGCGATCCCACCTTCATCCAGTCCGTGGTGATCCGACTGCTGACAGTGGCCAGTGGCGGTACAGTAACGGATTCAACTGCCGGTGGCAGTTACAGTTGGTTGGCGGTACGGGAGTCCTCAACTGCCAGTGTGGTGAACAGCACACGTGTGGCTTGCTGGCAGGCAGTCACTCTGTTTGCACCTCACTTGCAGCAGGAAGCTGCCAGGCAGGTGGGTCCCCTTACATTGAAATTGGGAAGCTGCAATGCAGTTACAGCTCCTCACTTCAAAAACAGTTACAGCACCTGTGTGTTAAAAGCTTGAGGGCCGCGGATCATCAGGTTGAGAGCATGATCTTGAAGAATTCTGGCCCCTAATGGCACGCTTCACGTCACCTTCCAGCATGGATTATCTCACAGTGCATGCTGCAAGGCACGTGGTGGAGGTTACATGGCCTTCAGTCTGAGGTGGATTGCACAGCGGGAGCGGAAGGGAAGGCAGACCGCGGATGTTCTGCTCGTCGCTTGGACTTGCATTCCTGCAGTAGGCTGGCAGCCAGTTTCCAACAAGAAGTGCCTGAACAAGAGTTTCCGTTCCAGCACGTGCTCAAACCAAGCATCCCTACTTGAAACCGGAAGCAGCTTGTGTGTTTGCGACCTGAGGCCAGCTTGTGTGCATGTGCTTTCCTGCAGGTTCTGGTCCTCTCCTGGCGCTGCCTCCTGTCAGCCCACCAGCAGGGCAACATCCGGCCGCACGTGCAGCTGGTGGTGTTGGCATTGTTGGCGGGGCCGTCGGGGCAGGACGGGGTACGGGCGCTGCTCATGCCTGCGCTGGGAAACTACACCGAGACAAAGTACCAGGTGCGTGGGATCAGGGCCGAGTGAGAGTAAGGAGGCAAGAGTTTTTGCTAGGCCTGCTCCTGTTTGGGCGCTCTACGGGGAGAAGAAGGGCAAGCTTTACTTGGGGTAACACTGTTCCTGCTAGGATTACAAATGGTGCATTTTACGTATCGAAGCAAGTATGGAACTGGCAGCTGGCATTCGTTGCGAGTTGTGCGGGCTGTGCATTGAATGTGAAGCACTGCATAAAAGATTTCCCGACTTGTTCGTGTGTGATTCCTGGTGCAGGTGATCGTGTCTGTGGTGCTGGTAGCGCTGTTCTACGTGCTGCATGTGGGTCCAGACAGCCCATTCTTCCGACCCATGGTGCAGGTGGGCCCGTGTGCACATTCCAGCCGATTGCCAGACATTAACACGATGAACTCTGATGAACCCTGAGAGCTGCTTTTAGCAACGTCTTGAGCAACTCTTTCGTGGAAGGTATCAATGAAGAATACTGGAGCAATACGCTATACGCTCATATATACGCTCATATATACGCTCATATATACGCTTTGTCAATTATCATACCGCTTGGCTTGATGCTTCCTTGTTTGTTCGTAAGTGCTCTTCGCGTTTTGGTAACAGCTGCGCAGCTGCAGAGCACAATCAACCCAACTAACTATGTTTGTTTCATTGTTTGCTTGTTTGGTTGTGTAATCGCTTCATGCGTTCCTGGCCACAGCTGAGCAGCTTCCCAGGTTGAACAAACTCTGGTTTCGTGCAGTTAGTGTTTCTTGCGTTGCTGATCACAGCTGAGCAGCAATGCACAGTGCAGCGCATGTAACTCAACTCAAAGTTTGGTGTTGTGTGGCTGTGTTGGTGCAGGCTCTGCTGCCCTGGGCGCTCCATCATCGCCACGCCATTCGGGTGCCGGTGCAGGTGCTGATGCATGTGGTATTGGACAAGCATGGGGCCCACATGTGGGCACGTGACCCGTCGGATGCGAATGTGGTCATCATGCAGCAGGTGAAGGGGCTTGAAATTGGGTTCTGCTACAATCTGACGAATTATGACTAGTGCATGCTACAAACTAGGTTGATTTTCGCAAAGCCCCAGCACAGTCTAGTTTGGATCAGTCATAAGTGCACGGCTGGCAAATGGACACATGCCAATGCAACTCATGATTGAATTATAACTCAGTGCGCATTTATACTTGCCACCGAAATTACAGATTCACTGCCATAGGTCGTCCGTACCGAAGACAGTATTACCCCTCAAGGTGTCAAGTATGCATTCCAATCCATCCACTGCGTGCCCAGGTGCAATCGTTTCTTGGCGCCAACCCTGAGATGCGCTTGCTGAGGGAGCGGCAGGGCATCGTGCAGCTGGACAAGTTCGACCTGGGTTTTGAGGTGAGGCTCGGCACCACTATCTGGTAGTTTCGAGGTGAGGCTCGGCACCACCATCTTGTAGTTTCGAGGTGAGGCCCGGCACCACTATCTGGTAGTTTCGAGGTGAGGCTCGGCACCACTATTTGGTAGTTTCGAGGTGATCTAGGCTTTGAGGCAGATGTAGGTTTTGTAGATATGCACCACAGTTGTATGCTGTCGGGTATGCAGACGCCTGTAGGGTCATGTCAGGCAAGCATTCATGCCAGGGGACGACTGCTCACGGGGAGGCAAGAGATAACGCAACCGCGACTGGCACAGTGTTCCACAGGATGATTGTATGTGTGTGGTATGAGGAAAGGAAAACAAGGACGACACTTGCAGACGAGCGAACGTTGTGCTGTCAATACGTGGCCACCATCACCTTGCTGGCCTGCTGCAGACCTCCCTTGCCGGTGTGTTTGGCGTGCGGGAGACAAGTGAAGGCGAGGGGGCGGATGGGGAGAGTGACGTCACGGGCCTCAGCTGGCATGTGCACGCACGGGACAGACTGCCTCTGGACCTGCTATCGCTGGTGGGTGCCAGGTATTCAAATGTTCTGCTGATGCAACCAACCAACTGACTAAATCAACTGACAAACCAACCGACTAACCAACTGCTGGCACTTTCGCCAACCAATCCTGTATGCTCAAACTGATCATTTTTCAGCGATTGCACAGTATCTTCGCTTGCCAACATGCAGCCCATTTCAATCAGACTCCAGGCTGGTTTCATGCTGCTGTGCTGCAGCTACCCAGTGCGGTCAAGGCCATGGGCCTGGCGGCCACGGGCTCCACACCTGCCATCACACCAAGAGGGCATGCGCTTGAAGATGACACCTCAGGGCAGGTGGAGGGTGAGGAGGATGAAATGGAGGATGAATTGGAGGAGGTCTCAGGTGAGGCCTTGTCATCATCACCATTATTACATGGCTTTTCATGGTTTAACCCACGGTACTGCAGCCAGACACAATATCTCTCCAAGCATTACACGCCTGACAGTCGTTAAGCCAAGAAAGCTCACTGGTAGCAGGGTGCAAAGTACGAATGTCATCACTAGCAACACAATTCCAAGTTGAGAGTGGTCCTGTTTGGATCTCACACATGTGGATGGCCCGCATGCATTCAATCATGGCCTTACATGTGCACGGTTGACTAGTTCAGCCGTGGGTTGATCAAATCAAACAGGATGCAACTGACGTCTTCCATTGATGTAGAGCCTGTGTTCATGCTGTGCGCACATATTGCTTATTGCTGGTATGCTTGGCATTAATCGTCTCGGCACCTTCAGTTGCTGGCGCACATCCCGGTAAGGCAAGCGACAGGCCCAGTCAGGCCAAGCCCACCTTCCAACAGCTGCGGCCCCAGCTGGCCAGCCAGCAAGCCATGGCCTCAACCACCTCCAACAGACACGCAACCACCTCAACCACCTCAACTGCCTCTGGATTGTTAGTGCTGGGTGACGAGGCGGATCACATGGCTTCAGTTGTAGCGGCGGGCAGGCAGCAGGGTGGCCGGGCCGGAGGGGTAGGAGCAGGAGGGGCCGGGGAGGGCGGGCTAGTGGTGGTGGCGTCGCTTCTGGATAACGTACCCAACATGGCAGGCCTGTGCAGGTGGGTCACGTGGATTGGATGTATGCATGTAAAGCGAGTGTTGTTTCTGAGAGTTGAGGGCATGTGGCCAGTAAATGGATGCTTTGAGGTGTGCTGTCCATTGAATCAGATGTATTTCAATGGATGCACCTGCATCTTCAAAGAGCTCATGTATGCCAGATACCTGACCAACGGCACACAAATCAAGCACCAGGTTTTCCAGTTTGCTCTTCTTTAGATCGGTTTCATTCATTTGTGAACGCCTGCATTGCATGTTTTGCAGGATCGGTGCGTCCATGGGCAGTGTTATTCTTGATTCCCGCCCTTGCTGTCATGGTATGTTATGTTTTCACTGCTAATGCAGGACCGGTGAATCCATGGGCATAGAGGCTCTGGTGCTGCCCAGCCGCGCCATCGCCTCGAGTGAGGCCTTCAAGAGGCAGAGTGTGGCGAGTGAGAGGTGGTTAAAGCTGTTGGAAGTTGGACCTGCTGACGTGGCAGCATTCCTTCAGGAGCAGCGCGGTCTGGGCTACACAATTGTCGGTGAGTCCGACAGCCAGCACACGGCTTCATTTCTTGATGCGTGCTTTGTTTTGTTTTTTCTTTTTCTTCCGTTGTGGGTTCCGTTCTGTGGTCCTCACTGAGCCTTGGCTGCATCTGCTTTGGCAGGCTCCTTCCTGCACACAGATTAATATGGCAGTAACTTGAAAATAACAGAATACACACACGTACGTAGGATTTGACCGCATGGACATCAATTCAACATATGAATACACATACATGGGAACAAATACTCCGGAAGATACATAGTTAACGCACTGCACGGACATGCGGGTGTGGGTTAGGTAGCCCAGGCCAGCAGGACCTTGTTTGGTTTCGACCATGCTGCCTCATCTCCGCCCCTCCCCGTTTCCCAGGTGGCTTCTTTCTGTTTGCCTTTTCCTGTCTGTCTGAGCACGTTGCCTCGTCACCATTGTGTTCCTCGACATGATTTTCCCCCTTTTCACAGGTGTGGAGCAGGCGAGCGGCAGCGTACCTCTCCAGTCGTACCGCTGGCCACGCAAGGCGGTTCTCCTGCTTGGCAACGAGCAGAAGGGCGTGCCCGCCCCGCTTCTGCCCTTACTGGATGTGTGTGTGGAGATCCCAATGCTGGGCTTCACACGCAGCATGAATGCGCATGTGTCGGGCGCCATGTCCATTTGGGAGTACACCAGGCAGCAAAGGCTGGGCCAGGAATAGCTGACCTAGTCTTGCCGTCATTCGCTGTTTGATGCACATGGGTGCACCTCTACTATCCTGAGAAGCAGGCAGGTATTGGGGTGTCAGTGGGACAGGATTGGGCCATGGAGCGCCCCAGGCCCATGAAGCAGAAAGGTTTGGGCTGACCAGTAGCACAGGCTGCGGTCAGGCATAGCAGGCGATGCTTAGCAGTGATCAGCCCTGGCCTTGTCTACGGAGTGGCCTTGGTCGTTGCACACAGCCTCGGTCCATACAACAGCAGTTGTGATAGGCATAGCTCATGTCATCACTTGTTCGAGTGGCATTGCTGCAGCCGGGTTGTGTTGGTATTGTGATTTTGGCGCTGCCTGGCCACAGACCATCACGCATGACACACAACTGTGGCAAATTTGTACACGACAAGACACGCATTGCCTTACATTGGAACATGGACCACCGTCAAGACATTCCGGATTTTCCTCATCGATTATTGCTCTTGCTGCGTCTTGCGTCTTGTCTGGGTCAAGACGTATAATGAGTTGTGGCTGTGCCCGTGCACTTAGCATGTACATGGTTGATGTGGTCTGAGAACGACTGGTTAGTGCTTGGTCGGACTGCATTCATGAGGACAGTCACGAGCAGATTGTGAACAAGATTGCCTCTCTGCCATCATGCACTGCTGTTGGCATCACGCGGTGGCACTCTGCTGCTGCCCCTCAGGTTTTCAGTCTGATTATTGCATTTAGACGGTCTACTGGGTAATCATGTGGCGGCGTTCACGTAGGCTTGCATGCACTGCAGAGCCCTGGCAGTCGGTCACGTCGTGTCAGTCATGCTGACCGATGTGCTTCTTGTTCTTGTGTTTTAGGTCCAGCGATGAAAGGAATTCATCTGCTTCCTTCCTTAAACTTTTGAATGATTGTTGAAGGCATGGGCAGGCAGGACGCTCAACGTAGACGTGGCAGCTTTCAGCACAAAACTCTGTGTCTACTCAACCTCTGACCCTGGGCACAGGTCGCTGGGAGTACACACGTGCAGGTTACAGTTGGTTTTTATCAAGCGTCGTCCGGGGTTACTGTTATTGGCAATCGGGGACTGTTACTGTTATTGGCAATCAGCTGGGGCAAAGCAGTGGTGGACTGATGTTGCCAACACCAGCGTGTGGTAATGTTACAAATGTGATATGCGAGTCCTTCCCCTCATGTGAACCAGAATGACGTCAGAATGAGAATAACGACTGTGCGACCTGTCAATCGTGGAATCCCTCCCCTCATGTCGTGTAATGTGTGTGTGTGTGTGTGTGTATGTGTAGAGTTTGTTTACTTGATTTACAATTAATCACACAGTCAAAAGCAGCAACAGGTTGAACAGTTTGACAATAATTATGTAGCAGCCTCTCAGCGTTGACGAAACCACCTGTAATCACAGATATATGGGCAGTGTTCATGCTGGATTTGGGTACCAATTCAAATGCACGGTTTTAGGTGCAGAAGATGCCACACAAAACACGTAGGAGGCTGTGTCCAACCTGGCATACCTTCGTCTTGTACGTTGCTTGACTTCTGGGCAGCTCTTGGCTGTTCTGGCACAGGGCCAGTGGTCTCCGGCACGGTGGCGTCAGCAGTGGTCTCCGGCACGGTGGCGCCAGCGGTGGTCTCCGGCACGGTGGCGCCAGCGGTGGTCTCC
>QAXH01005216.1:0-12735 GCA_004335635.1 Chloromonas sp. AAM2
CAAATGGAACAAGCAGGCCACCGATTGCATCCTGGCCTTGAACGCCTTGCCATAGTTCCTTTCACTGCTCGTTCAGTTAGCCTGAACCTTGCAATCTCTTGACCTTAAATCCTAGGCTCTGACTTGCCGCGCGCTTCCTTTTCGTTACAGTTGGTTTTGCTGCAGCAATCGTCGATTGATCTCCAGCGGTCCACGCTCCAGGCGCAGGCCGACTCCCTGAAAGCCCGGGAAGCACAGGAGAGGGCAGAGGTGGCGCTAAGGTGCGACACAGGCTACAGGGCAATGTGTGAAACTGGTCTAAACCCAGATTTCGGCTGGGTGTATGCTGGTTATACGGGTGATTCAGCACGCTTGATGCGGGTTGTCACGGTGTGGTGCGCACGCTTCTTCAATTTGGCCATGGGACAGACCATTCAAAAGTGCAGTATTGTCGCCGTAGTGCAGATGGGTTCACGGTGCATCAGGGTTACCCACAGCCCTAGCCGCATCACAGTCCTCCTTGCTTTTCTGCATCTGCCATTCAGCTGGTGAATCGTCCCATTCACATTTTAGCCCTGAAGTCCTTAGTGACATGTCCGGCCCTGTGCCTGCCATCTGCAGGAAGCTCGAGTCCGAGGCGACTGACCGTGCCAAGAAGTTCGCTCTCCTCCAGCGCCAGTTCAAGTCAGGTGGGCAGGGGTGCCTGTCTGTAGCAGTCATCATCATTACACGGCTTTTCATGGTTCAACCCAGCTAGACACTGACTGCAGCAGCGTTTGCCTCTAGCATTGTTTTCCATTTAATGACAATCTGAAGTGGAGTACAAGCGAACTGCCAGGACCAGACTCGAGCATTTGCCTAGCCCCAGGAGGAAGTCTTGCCGTCAGTCAGTGCAACGAGGCTGGCAGAGTGGGGTTTAGAGGTCAGAACTAACAGTGCTGCGCTGGTTCCTTGAACTGACTGATTGCATGATGTTGCAGTCTTGTGTACCTGCTTCAACAGTTACGGCAGCATCTTTTTCATTTTGATTATATTATTATTATTATTATTATTATTATTATTATTATTATTGTTATTTCTTATCTTTTTAAATTGTTTTTCATGGTGCAACCCCCAAATCACTTGCGTACTGCTTGCTACCGAGTGCTGTAACCGATAGCCGGTGATGCAGCCCTTGCAGTCGCGTCAGTAACGTACCCATCGCCTTCAAGTTGCCGCAATGTAACCGTTGCGCTACGTCACACTCTTGACACTGAATTCCCAATGCGTTTTCGTTCTCTCAGGTGAAGAGGCAGTGCGCATTCAGTTGGAGGAGGCTCAGTCAGCCCTGCAGCAGCAGCAGGCAGCTGCCCAACAGGCGGCAGCAGCCCAGGAAGCAGCTGTGGCTGAGCTGGCGGCAGCTGCCCGGCAGCTGGCGGAGCGGCAGCAGGCGCTGGAGCGCTGCCAGCAGGAGGTGGAGCGGCTGAAGCTGGAGCTGGGGCAGCAGCAGCAGGCGGCTGCTCAGGCTGCAGCACAGGTCATGGCACTGCAGGCAGAATTGCAGGTGTGTCTGCAAGACGTGCAGACTCTTGATTTAGGCCTTAATGATACGTTCAGCCTGCTCGCATCCAGCCCTAGGTCTGGACTGGACTGGACTGCAGGTACGGTGTGGGGATGCACGTTCTGTCATGCCCAAGACTTTGTACTCAACATCATGAAGCGCGACAAGATGGATGCTTGGATGAAGCTGTGTGTGATTGTCCTCGTCCTTTGCCTTTGAACTTCGGAGATGTCTCAATGCTGCACCAGGGCAACCCCACTAACCTGTCTTGCGCCATGCACTTCTGCTCAGTCCGAGCGTCTGTCCCGGTCCGCTGCGGAGTCCGATGATGTGGCCCTGCGGCGGGACTTCGAGAGGCGGGTGGCGGCGGCCGTGACGGGGAGGCTGGAGGAGGCGCAGGCAGCAATTGCGCGGGCGGAACAGGCGGTGCAGGAAGCGGAGGAGAGGGCGAGGTGCGGGGTAGCAGGAGTTGTCCCAAGAACCTGACTGTATGTGCTGCAGTACAGGTGGAAGTGTGACCTACGCACGCTGGACGCCCTGGGCTCTAATAGGAAGGTTTGTACCGCCCTGTCAGGGAGCACTATTGCTCGCACATATCTTTCACCATCAGGAACCTGTCACAGTACGACGCTTGTACCGCCCTGACCTGTCCTGAGCGAGGAGGAAGAAGAAAGGCAAAGGCGACTCCTGAGCGTTCGCTTGCTCACCAACACAATGCCCAGCGTTCTTGGGGTCCTTGATGACTTGCCTAGCATTCCCTCTTGTGATCTTCCACCTCATTCGCGACCCTCAAGCAAGGGACTTGAAGCATAGAAATAGCAGTTCAAGGCGGGGTGGCTGGATCACACCTTCAAACCTGACCCTGTCCTGTCTGCAGGTCCTCGGAGGAGCGTGCCCTGGCTGCTGAGGCGGCCAAGATAGAGTTGACACTGGCGCTGGCGCGCCTGGACTCTGGCAGCGGCAGCAGCGGTGGCGGGGCGGGCAGCCGGGGCCTGCAGGCGCGCCTGAGCGACTCTCGAGTGCGGGCGGCAGGCGTGCTCTCGGGGGACATGCAGGCTATTGTGGAGGAACTGCAGAGCAAGGTCAGGGGAGGCTGGCGGTGCATATCCAACAGTCTCTGGCCAAGCACGGTGCAAATATCAAAGGCCCTGTTGGTCTAACTGGAATGTTGGCTGTGGTCGAAAGCATGCTGTATCGCCAAAAACATGTCCGTTGCTTGAGTAAGCGCAAACCGACGTTGCTGGGGCTCTGGGCTTGTTTGGATAACGTCAGCTTTGCTTACAAGACAAATCCTAACCAGCTAGTGCACGTTCATGCCGACTTCCTCATTGATAAGGTCGCTGAGGGCTGTAGTGGCAACTTCAAACCACAGCGTCGTGCCGAACCAATTCCAAGCAACTAGTGCATGTTGATGTCCACGTTGAGCCCTGCCAGTAGTGACAATCACAAACCGCAACTTGTCCACTGTGCCTATTCCAGGTGGAAGAAGCTGAACTGGCTGCCGCCGTCCAAACACGGCGTGCAAGCCATGCGGAAGGCGAGGTGGCTGCATTGCAGCTGCAGCTGGCCGACGCAACCCAACAGGTTAAGGATCTAAGCTGGCAGATAAGCATGGCGTTTGGGGGTTCTGCTGGGGCAGCGGCTGCTGCTGCAGCGGTGGCCACGGGGGGCCAGGGGGGTGCCCAGGCGCAGCCAGGGACGGGAGGCCGCTCCGGATGGGTGGATTTGTTAGGGTGTGGGGCGAACTTCAAGCGATGAGGGGTGGTACGGCAGCCTTGTTTATATTGTTTGGCAATGTTACAATCAAATCGGCAGTTGTCAGTTTTGCTGGAATTTTTCATCGCGTGAATTCATTGGGTTTGAGCCTCGTCAGAGCTCTAGCACTTAATCATCAGACCGCTAGGAGTTGTAGTTACGAGGCAGTTGTAGTTAACCCTGGTCAAAGTTTAGTGACCATGATAAGTATCATAGCCGAGCCCAGAAGTTGTCAGAGTTAAGATAGCCTGCAGCTGTTGTTCGTGACCGTCATAGATTTCAGAGCGAGCTGAGCCTAGGACTGCATCTGCAACAGCCACAACCTGGGGTTCAAAATAAGACGGGCGCTTGTCGTTAGTTAGCATGCAATTGGCCATGCTTGCGTGTCGAGGATACCATGTATAAAGAGGTGGTAATGAAGTTGTGTCTTGTAACGTTTTTGTGCAGAGCATGTTACGTCATGCAGGGTGTGTTGGCAGCTGATCTGAAGACCCCTGCACACTACGCACAGAGGCAGCATGTCTCCAGGCAACCAGTCGTAAATGCCCAGAAAGCATGTCCTCATCAATGTTTGTCATCGCATAGCTCTTTGGCGGGTTGGTTCAGCTAACAGCAGCAACTTCCCATTCAGCTGAACACTGTGTCTCATGCGGTGTCAAGGCCACTGCCAGGTGGCTAGGAGCCTCTGCCTAACGAGGTGGTCAAAGGTCCGACAGATAACGAAGTGTCCTGGTGTTGTGCTGCCTTACATGCTCTGCGGTTGCAGTCGTGTCTTGCTGCTTGGCAACGACAATTGTTTGCAGCCAGACGTGGGTTAAGCCCACATCTGCCAAATTGTTACACCCAAGTATCCGGGCCATGAACCAACCTTGACGAGGCAATGGCTGCTGGAAGTTGCCAGTGGACCCGGAGCAACGCCTGGAGGACAGTAGGCAGATAGACGAATCGCAAGCCACCATCATTCAGTGGTCAATCACTTCTTTGTTAGTGCGTTCAGCTGAGCCATGAGGTCGTTCACATCCTCCTTGACAGGCCCTACACTCTCAGCAGCCAGGGTGGCGGCGTTGACCCGCCCTTGGCTGGGCATACTGTACTCTAGCCCTGAGGGCAAGGCCTGCTGCTCTCCAGTGCCAGTGGTAGAGGCGCCGGTCTCCTCAGCTGGGCTAGACATCTGTATGCACAGGTCATAACGGCATGCTGCGCATCAGACATTACTACAAGTGGTTACCCTTCACAAGCATGGTGGGCAGGCTGGTGGCACAGGGCTGAACAGTGGACGTCCAGATGTGCCGAACCTCACAACATCAATGGCCTGACTGGTCACGCTCCACACTGCCGACCAGCATCCGCCAAGCCACAGCTCCAGTGATGCACTCTCATGACACAGTCACGTTGTGTTGACATCCGAAACACCATGGCCAAACTGAACACAGTTGAAACAGATATTCCCTGTATGAAGGAAGAAAGAACGTGTTCACGTTCAAAATAACCTGCAACCGACAACCCCAGCCACCTCTCCGACTCACCACCTCAATGCCCCAGTCGTTGCTCTCGTGCACAGGCGCCTCCGCCGCCACCCGCGCCTCCTCCTCCGCCAGTGCCTGCGCCGCCGCCAGCGCCTCCGGGGACTGCTTGCGCTGCGCCACCGTCCGCTGCAGGGCCACGCACAGCGGGTTCGCGCAGGAAACGTTCGGGCGGATCTCCATGGTGGGGAAGAAGTCCTTCAGGGCGTTGTAGCCCAGGTACCTGCAAGGGCCGCATCAAGAAAGAGTAGTGCGTGCAGATTTGTGAGCGAGAAGCATGGATGCTCACCTGCTCTCGTCAGGGAAGCCGCCTAGGGGGTGGGCACCGCCCAGACCTACCTTGCGCAATAAAGCAGGAGTAGAACGAAGCAGGCATGACGGGCCCAGGCCAACGATTCTTTCTTGGGTGGTGCCTCCCTCCTCGTCGTTATACACTATGACACAAGAGTACCATGGAAACGTACATGCATCTCGCTCGCTCGTCTGTCCCTTGCACAGCCCTTGACATCACAGCCTAGTCTACAAAGTGTGTGCGTGAATGATGCAGTAGTGACTCTGCTTGTTGGATCGCGACTGTGCCCTGAACTATGTGCCAGCCCAGAATGCCAGACCGGCAACACCTGCAGCTGCTGCAATCCCCAACTCAGCTCACTTGGACACGGTTCCAAAGCCCAGCAGGTACTTGAGTGCGTTCTGCACGAGCAGGCCTGCCGTGATGCCCATAGTGGTGGGCAGGGATGCGGCGCACACGCCCTCGCGCTTGAGGGTCCGCTCGTCAATGCCTGAAAGAACATCAAGAAAGACGTGGATTTGAGCCCTCGTGTGTTGACCCAAGCTGGCCAGGTTTTACAATTCAAGTGAACAACCAGTGAATTCTCAAGTGCCTGTGCATGGCAAATTGGTTGAACAACGTTCTCGGTGCAGGCAGGCACAGTGAGCACCTGCAAGCCCTCCTTTCCAAACATCCCTTCACACTCCAGCTTAGCACAAACCTAGTAGTTGTCAAGACTTATTCTGCTGGTTAACTGCACAAGACCATCTCAGTGGTTCCTGGCACGTGGATCTGCGCACTGATCCAGAACCATATGGTTACTGTCACTCTGTGACATCGCCACAAGTCTACTATGAAATACTGCATCATCACGTACCCGACGCCACCACCAGGGGCGGCACACATTGGAAGCATGCCGTGTCGCCGGGCAGCAGCAACTGGATGTGGCCCGACACCGCATCCTCGCTCACTCCGCTCTCCATCCACACCTGCTCAAGCTCTAGGCACACCTGGAAACGTGCATACACGTGGGTGCGCAGTGAGCAGCCATGCATGTGGGTCAGCACCGGCCACATGCGGTTCCTTCAGGGCCTGTTCAGCAAGCTGGTTCTTTGCGGTCACAAGTGCACAGTTGCAGCCGCATACACACAAGACTATTATCATCACTAGCATCATGTGCCAGGACAAGCAGATCCAGGTCAACAGGAGAGGCTCCGCCCACCCAGCCACACCTGGTTGATGGTCATGCGAGCTTCATAGTTGTCCACACAGCTCAGCACCAGATCCACGCGCGACTTGCCTGAACAGGCAGGTTGTCAACTGGCTGATGATCTCAGTCAGAGTATCTGGATACCCTGGACAGATATGCCACTTGCCTGGATATGCAGGTTACATGCAGGTTATTGACATTCGCTGATCACAATAAGATATGCCTAACATTGAGTGTGCCTAACAGTCAGGTGTCTAGCACTTAGAGGTGCCTAACAATTAAGAGGTGCCTAACACTTAGATGTGCCTAACACTGAGATGTGCCTGTAGCACTACTCGAGTCCGATAGGACATACACTTGCATGGAGAGGCCAGCACTGTAACCTGAAGAGCAACCCTGACCTCAGAAGCCTCAAGCAAGTGTCTGCCTGATCGGATAGCTGGGCCCTCACTCGGCAAGTTTGAATTGGCATGCTGAGTGAACCCCGCCCTGATTCACAGCTTTCACTACCAACTGTTTTTGCAGCACTTTTCATCGAACTCATCTGAAGTGCAGAAACTAACGGGAATCAGAACGACAAGCTTTTGCCACACCTAGCCGTCAGTTCCTTGCTTGTGCCAAACGCCAGCATAAAAAAACTAAAAACTATAAAGTTAATTGTTAGACTATTACATCAATAAATGAAAGAAAAACAAAACGCTACGCTGGAACGGTTTTAAACGGACAAGGAGATTTTACGTGGTGCAAAACCGACGCCGAATAAGCATTTGCTTGGACAACCACACCAGGCCGTCAGTTCCCCACCTGTGTTTGGGTCTATGAGTGTGTTCTTGAAGTCCTCGAACCCCTGCACTGTGGTGATATTGCTGGTGTAGGACTCGAGCCGCACGTCGGGGTTGATGCCGCCGAGGGTCTGGGCAGCGGCGTCGGTCTTGGTCATGCCACACTGCTCGGGCCTGCGCATGGTGCCATTTCCCCCCTCTGTACCGTGAAGTGAAATGACATAACAGAGGTACAGGATGAGAGGCGGTTCCTGCAAAACCACCTGCTATTGCTGTTAATTTTGAACAGGGCCACTGTGCAAGTGACGATTTTTACATGCTTCTAACCAGCAACACCTAGTAGAATCAGGACAGACGCTACCCATACCCCGCACGCGTGGAAAGGCAGAATCTGCCATCAAAACTCGCTGATGCAATGTGTGAGGACATTCCCCGAGTATGACACAGCCATCGGTTGGTCCTGCTGACCTGAAGAACAGTCTGTTCATGTTCGCCAGCTCGACCTTGTCATAGTCGTACATGAGCAGGCCGCCTATCCCACAGCGTGTGAGCATCTCCGCGGCAACACTGCCCACGCCGCCCATGCCAACAACAGCCACCTGAAGGCGTATGCAAACGTGCACAACAAACCTGTGTTTTTTGGGCTCAATAGGGAGCTAGCCCTGCACACAGGGTGTGCACCGGCATGTGTACATCCAGTGCATCCGACATTGCATGTGCGTATGCGTGCGCCACCAGGCACTGTGTGGACATGGACCTGCGGCTTAAAAGACTGCTGCGCCGCTGCATCAACACACGCCGCAATATTGGCAGAATCCCTTGTGGTGGTGATGGTCTACATCATACACGTCGTGCCAATGCTAGTCATGCATGCATGTGTCAGTGTGCCATGCCAGAAACATATGAACGAGTGGATCGTCCATGCCTCTGCATGCGCAAGGGCATGCCAACGTGCCAAGGGGCGTGCGTCATGCCAATTGCTGGTGGGCACACACATGTGCCTGACATGCACCAGTGCTACCACTTGCCGTTTTTTCCCGGATACGCTCATAATCCTTAACAATGCCCATCCGTTGAAGAGCCATCAACCTGCTGTAAGGGTTGGAATCCACAACCTCTGCACTCATTTTATCTATCCGCTGCCTTGTTGCTGCTGTTGCTGATGGCTGGGCAGCTTCATTTGCTGCGCCTGCTGCTTGTTTTGATGGGCCGCCTGGAGCTGGGATGCTGGTGGCTGGTTGAGAGGATAGCAGGGATAGCGTTGAGTGTAACTTGTTCGTGATGCGGCTGACATGTTCGTGTAGCTGCAGAGCAGATGCAGTCAAGGATTGCACGACATTGAAAAAGTGAACGATCATGATGCCAATGGTGTATCTGTAGGCCATGGCGGTGGTATGCAGACAGATGTGGCTAATCATTCACAGCCCCTCTACACGCACATACACCGTGAAATGAGGAGCTACACTCAGTGACTGAAATAAAACAAGAGAGAAAACTGAAACATCATGACATGCACAATCCTGACCTTTGACACATTGTCTTGTAGTTTGCCGGCATCAAGACTTTCCACTTGATCCTGGATCTTCCGCAACTGCTCGGTCACCTGCATGCTCAAAAGGCTGGAAACGTCGTTCAGGGACACTCAATCACGACCTGAGGCATGTGCCATTTGATCAACAGCATACGAGCATCTAACCGTGTTAACATTGCTGCCGCCTGAGCCTGGTGGGGTCCTGTCCATCGTCCGAGGACCGCAGACCTGTAGATCGTGTGACACAACTTAAAATGCCGATCAATCTGAGGGGGAAATCCGCAGTCAGCGTAGGTAATGATATGAACATATACAATGATGCAAGTGTCCTGCTGCCATGTCGTTGTCATCCAATTTTCGGTCTCATCGCGGTTAGCGTTACACCGTCCGGGAACATCTGGGCAGTTGGCATTTTTTCTTGCCTGTTTCTGAGTGGGCCATGCCACAGATGTAAGCCTTCTCTCTGGTTTGAACACTACCTGCAACCCAGACAGAAGTTATGTACCAGGCGGTGCATGCACGCTGCATCCATCGTGTGGCCAGCATACAAAGGCTCCATGGCTCCCAAAGAGCCCATGACAGAAGCCATGCTGTGCATCAAGGACTTGTCAGCCCTCAATCCCTGACATGCACCATTGGCAGCAGCAGGACAGCACAGTTTGGCAGACAACTTCTCCTGCCTTGCAGCTCTCAAGCTAGCCGCATTCACACCCCTTTAGCAGCAGCGGAAACAATAAAGCAGACGCCCAGCTACGCTGGCCATTTGGCGAAGCCAGTTGCTCCGGATTTCCCTGGCGAAGAGCAGTTGCCCTTCTACTCGCAGTTTCCCTTGGACCGACGTGCAAGCATCAGGCGAGACAGTGAGCTCCTCTCAGAACTGCTGCAGAATGCACGTGTTGTGCCACTGTGGCGAGATAAGGTCTTGGTGCAAGACAGACCTGGCTCAGGGAACGAAGACGAGTCGCCTTCAGCCCAGGAACCAGCCAAAAGTAAGCAACATGCATCCCAGTGATGCCATTGACATGTGCTTCTCCAATTCAAGAATTCAACTTATAGCAGCTGGCCAGTTTAAGATGTGTAAAAGAGTAGTTCGACTGCCTAGTCAGCATTTCTCAGCCGAGCAGCAGGTGCCAGGATTGAGCAAACTGATCGCAGTTTGGTTTCTCAGTCCATTCACGGGTTAAGCAGCACTTTAGCAGGTGCTTATTTACTCCTATTTTAATTGCATACACGCAGACGCACATACAGCAACCGCTTTTCCCTATTCCAGAGGACCCTGAACCTTGCATGTGCATGTTGTTTTGGGGCACCTTGCCCATGCTTTGCTTAGGATGGGGATGTTGGCTGCTGCTGAGCGCCTAGCTGGTTGGTCCTGCGGTACCGTGGGTTGAACCATGAGAAGCTATGTAATGATGATGAATGAGACGCACATACTCTGTATTCCGCTTGCCTCATTCGGCTGCAGACAAGCCATTCAACAACAGCCCATCCGAACCAACCAACTACCAGCTTGCCCCTGTCTTCTTCTCATCCCAAGGCTGCACCCAACACACGCCCATTTTCCTCGGTGTTGACGCCGATGAGATTGCCTACTTCGCTGTTGAGGTGTCAGATCCCGAGGCCTGGGGACGCCCGGGGGCCGAACGGGCGGGGATTGAGGCAGGGGACGGGGCGCGGTGGATGTCCGCGCGCAATGCGGGCCAGGACCTGCCGCCCAGTGACGCCGCACTGCTGGCGGTGGCGTCCAGCCTGGCACAGTGGCATGCGGGTGAGGACACTGACAGCAGGGGCAAGCAAATGCAGTACATACAATTGTATACCTGTTTACACCAGGGAAGCTATCACAGACAAGGACCAGGATGGGCAGCGCACGGACCTACCCTCAGCAAGAAAGCAAGCTGGGCAAAGGCAGGGGCAAGCGAGGAGGGAAGGACAGCACATGGCTGTGGGGTCAGGGCGGAGGACAGGCCCGGCCAGGCAGCCAGCCAGCTATCGCTTCAAAGGTGCTGGGCGTGATGTGCTCAACAGTTTCTCCTGAGCTCTTCTCTTGCCTGACTAGAAAGCGTGAGCTCATGCCCACGCTGCCTGCAGGTACTGGTTTTGACCCGTCCAGCGGCCTGCCCCTGTCCAGCACAGCAGGCGGCCATGCCCGCAGCACTGGCGTGCCCCGCGCCCGCAGCGCATACCCACGCATCGACCCCGCAGTAATCATGCTGGTCACGGCTGGCTGCGGGACGAGGCAGGGCGCAGCGGGGGAGGCGGAGGCGGGGGCGGCAGGGGCGGGGGTGATGCCGCAGCACATGTCCAATGATTGGTGTCTGCTGGGGCGCAAGGCGGAGTGGCCAGAGGGGAGGTACTCCACACTAGCGGGATTTTTGGAGGTGGGCTGGGTAGGGCAGGGGCGAGGACAACCCTACAATGTTTGGTGGACGACCTCGTACACGACCTCGTAAATATGGGTAGTTTGAGCCAATGGACGGGGTTGGTAACAGGTCCAGCCACCAATCTGGGCATTCTGATGTGGGTCATCCCCATGTTTTGCACGTGCAATCCTGGGGGGCTGTGGCAGTTCGTTGATGTGAACAAAGACATGGCGAATCCGCAAAACAGCTTAGGCGTTGCAGGTTTTGTTGGTAGTACCGGCATCTGGTGTGCCATGCGGCTTGAATTCCTGCCGCGTCCTGTGGGTGCAGGTTGGCGAGCCCTTGGAGCTGGCCGTGGCACGTGAGGTGTATGAGGAGTCGGGTGTGACCGTCCAACTGCTAAGTGTGACGTACTCAGCGTCGCAGGTGTGTGACCCATGTGTGTGACCGGTGTGGGTGACCGGTGTGCGTGACCGGTGTGTGTGACCCATGTGTGTGACCGGTGTGTGTGACCCATGTGTGTGACCGGTGTGCGTGACCCATGTGTGTGACCGGTGTGGGTGACCCATGTGTGTGACCGGTGTGCGTGACCCATGTGGGTGACCGGTGTGCGTGACCCATGTGGGTGACCGGTGTGGGTGACCCATGTGTGTGACCTGTGTCCATCAGATGGTCATACATGAGGAGCGCGTCCCGGAGATTGAGATGAAGATTGCTGTATCCCCACTAATCCCTCCTACTGCAGGTCACAGTACCGTACTGTGCGTAACTAGTCTGCTTGCTTTACTAGTTTGCCTCTGATGAGGCGGCATCACTCAGTTGGCTCTGCAATAGATCACCGACTGGTATTTTTTCCAAATCTCAGGACATAAGGTCTGTGAATGCATTGGTCAATCATTACCGGGTGGGTGCGATATCATGCAGGGGCTGCGCTTTGGGTGGTCACAATCTCAACTTCATCACTCGCACCTGGTCTTGCTGTTGCAGCCGTGGCCATTCCCGCGGTCCCTGATGGTGGGGTTCTACGCCAGCGCCGCCCCCGCACACCAGCAACGACCCGTCACACGAACACGCACCTCCGCCAGCACCAACAGCACCACCCACACAAACAACTCCACACAAGGCACCAACGCCAATGGTCCCATCACCAGCAGCAGCAGCAGCAGCAGCAATGGCGGCCCCAGCACCAGCAGCACCAGCACAAACACCACCAACAGCATGAGCAGCAGCACCGGCACCAGCAGCAGCACCAGTGGTGGTGGCGTTGCTTTTGAGCGTTCCTCCCCACCCTCGGCCTGCCCCTGGGTGCCGCCTGCGGGCGCGCGGGGGTACGACCTGCTGCCTATGGAGGGGCGGCGGGCGGCCATTGACGTGGGACTCAGGCAGGCGGAGGTGGAGCAGGTAAGGCGTGGGATCTTGGGGACGTCCTTGTTGACTTGGCTGTCGGAGTCGGCCTTGTTGACTTGGCTGCCAGAGTCGGCCTTGTTGACTTGGCTGCCAGAGTCGGCCTTGTTGACTTGGCTGTGTTGTGGTTGCATACATACACCAGCAATGTTCCAAGGCAATAGTCAACGACATCGGGCCTTGGACTCTCTGGACGCCCGACGGTTTCTCACATGGGTTGGGTATCGAACATTAATGCCTCCAGGGCATCTCATCATGGTGTAAAAGGACATGTGATGAGGATCCATATCGTTTGTGCCTCGATGCGTTGATGAGGATCCATATCGTCTGTGCCTCGATGCGTTGATGAGGATCCATATCGTTTGTGCCTCGATGCG
>QAXH01005217.1:12647-28228 GCA_004335635.1 Chloromonas sp. AAM2
CCACCCCCGGGGCCGCCTTCACTGCCTGCAAGAGCTGTTCCCCTGCACCTGCCCGTCGTCCCATCCCATGCCCTGCAGAATCCCCCCGCCCCCTCCCCCCCCACACACACCTGTCCATTGCCCGCTGGCGTCGCTCCATTGCCTCCGCCCTGCGCTGGTCCTCCGCGCCCCCCACGCCCCGCTCCCGCCGGTTGCGTGCCATCATGGCACCACTGCACAGGCAGCAACCTCAGGCCTGCACTAGACACACCAGTGAGATCACCTATTCAGAGGCATAAGACACACCAGTGAGATCACCTATTCAGATGCACCTATTGGTTTGGCCAGGAGAGTAACTCAACAATTGATCAGCTACCCAGCCTTGTGTAAATGATGGTAGAAAGCTGGTCTCTGAGTTACCTACAACAACCGAATCCGCAACCAATATCAACCGACCGACCAACAGACCAATCGACCAACCGACTAACCATCCAACCAATCAAGCGACTGCAAGTGCATGCACCTGACAGGTGGCCCGTCCAGTCCCTTGGCTGCTGCTGCCGGGGGCGCGGGCGGAGGCGGGCCGCTCAGCACCCCCGCGGGAGGGGCGCAAACCCCGGGTGCGCTGCGGGCCGGTGCACGTGACCCACCTGCCATGGCATCCTGTGAGTGAGTTAGCGAGCGAGCGAGTGAGCGAGTGAGAGCCTGATAGCAGCTGCATCGTCCCACAAGTCGGACTGTGACGGCAGGCATATAAGACAATGCGGATGGGCATGCCATGCTATGCCATGTCATTCCATGTGATGGATGGGCAGGGTGCGCTGCCAGCTGTGCATGCGCATTGCCATAGCGTTTGGTGACGGCAGTGCAGCAGTGGTGCTGCTTGGTGGTCCATTATCAGCGCCAGCCTTAGATGTGCCCTTTTCAACTCAAAATAGCAGATTGAGTTAAGATTCACAACCAGGATGGGATAAGGTTTTTTGAGGCTCAGGTTTTATGAGCCTTCTGTGGGTTAAGGTTGAAGACTCGGGTTCCCTGGGTGACTAGGCCGTCAAGAAGGAAGCAGCTTAGCTGTGGGACACGATGGGCATGCATTCCTGGGCATAGAACCCAGCGGACCGGCAGGCATAGACTAAACGTTACCTACCTTGCTGTTACGCAAGCGGTTACCAGGCTGCACACACTGCCGCAGTCACATGGCTACCACCTGTACATCTGTACCTTGACCAAGATCACACACACCCATGTGCCACCCACCTCCTGGGCACCACCATCACCACATGCACCCCTGCGCACGAGTTTGACTCGAGTTCCATAGTTCGCCTCGTAGGCTTCCTCAAACTCTTGTAGGACGTGAAGCAAGGTAATGTTGTCAGCTGCGTCAATCTGCAAGAAATCAACATGCTCGTCACTCTTTCTTCTTGTTGTCAACAGTTTGCGTCAGGTCTGATGATTTGCGGGCTCAGGCATCATGCGTAATTCCTTGCCAACGCCCTGTCCAGTTGGATTAATTCTAGCATCAGGGGTAAAGTGTGTGAGAGGGCAACCGTGCGACAGACCTGCACGGGCCCCATGCTGCATGCCCATGCCCTCATGCTGCCTTACTTTGTTGAGGGATAGGTTGGACTCTGTGCTCAGACGCTCATACGAGTCTGTATAGCCGCAGTCCACGAGGTGACGCAATATGAGCACGAGAACATTTCTGCGCCTTTCAGCAAGCCTTTTCTCCTGAGCGTCTCGCGCCTTGCTGTGCGCTCTCAGAGCTTGCAATTCCGACATCACAGATTGGAACAGGCGGATCTAGTCTGGGTCTACTGAATCTACTAAATGCGTGTACGGGTTCTGGCGTGGACGTTTTTCAAAGCTGTTGTGGGGACAGATTGCCCGAGGCATGGCTGCACTTGGCACAGAAGAAGCAGAAAGAGAAAGAAGGCACCCTCCTCTTGCAGTGCCAGTGTCATGTGAAGCCCCAAGGCGTGGTTGAAGGCGCCTGAATGACGGAGCCACCACGCCAAAGGCGCTTGCCCACGAAGACACGTTCTGGCATTATCACGCTACCGAGCGTCGCAGCTGATGTGACTGACTCGGATAGTTGCTTGCCGGCCCTAACTGGCTTGGCCCAGCAACTTGCCATCCAGCAGCAGCAGCAGGCAGCCGTGTGCAGCGGTCGTCTGCTAGATGACGACGATGAACTGGAAATCGCAAGGCAGCAAATGGCCCGTAGCGGAAGAGTCAGTCAAGCACCTAATGACAGCACTCAAGTAGCAGATGACCTTACAGCAAACTTGCGAAGAGTTGAGCACAGGGCGACAGGCACCCCGCAGGATCAAGCATGCAGCGCAGCGCAACCACCAGAGTCTGCGAGTATGGCGAGAAATCAAGAGGCCGTACAGCAAGCCCATGACAGTTTGGACGCACAGCAGCCGAGCAGTCCGTGTGGGAGCGCAGTTAACCAGCAAGAAGTCAATGTCAGCCATGGTGAACCCTCCAAGCCAAAACCCCCCGTGCCAAAGCCGGGTTTGCCACCCCTTCCAGCAAAGACTGTTGTCACTGGACCTCTCAACTCGTCGACAGCTCCCGCAGTCGTCAGCCTGCCAGTGAAGCGACGAGGCTCATACAAGAGTTTGAAGAAACTTGCCGGCAGCAAAGACCTGGCCTTGGCACGGAAATCAACCCACTGGGAGAAGTTCGGCACCATCCTTGTGCTGCATTGCGCTGCGGACAAGAAGGCCGAGAAGGACGGAGGCGTGCTTCAAGTGATGATGGCCGAGGTGCGCACAAGGGTTAAGCCATGCAGGGCTTGCCGTCCACCCACCACCAAATGACCAAGCAGGTAAACCATGTGTGTGCCATGCATGCAGGGTTACGATACAGAGGTGGTCGACTGCCAGGCGGATGCACTCAGCTCCTTCAATTCCAAGGAAGTCTTTCCTGACATGGTGCTCATAGACGCAGACCACACATACAATACCATCCAGGTAAAAACAGGCCAGGTGCTGAGGACAGACCTTGGACAGGGTTGCATGCGCAGGGATGGGAATGAAACTGAACGTAGCTTGGGTCACTGCATGTAACTTTCCTATGCTGGGGCATACATACATACCAGCCCTTCCGCCCTTGCCCGTGCTGAGCAGTCCTCTCCGGACTGAAGGCCATGTTATACACACACATACGTACATACATACCAGCCCTCTTGACCCACATCTAGCTGCTGTTCAGGAACAAATGCGCAGGCTTGTTGCATGAAGCCAGTAAAGTGGCCTATGTGATGTCACGAGATATCGTGTCAAATAATTAAGCAAATGACCGTACCACTCGCATGCCTTGGTGTATGCCTGAGATAGATATCATGCACATCAGCCATGCAATCCCATACCTTTTTACCCCCATCTCAGGTAGGCGGTTTCCCGTACAATCCAAATGATCACACAATCTGTGCCTGTTCCTATGCCTGGCCGCAGCTCCTGAAGCAGCTGCAAGCGCAGCACCCTACCGTGGCCATCATAGTCTTGGGCGGGCCTCAGGCCAGGCCCGGGCCAGTCACAGCGCTGCAGGCGGGGGCAAGCGACTACATGCGCAAACCAGTGGATGTGGAAGAACTCATGGCAAGGATTGAACGGCATGTGCAGCGGCAGGTGAGACCTTAGGATATCATCCTCTACTGCCGCTCAGCGGCAGGTGAGATCAGGGCTGGGATTTCAAGTCGAACTTTCCACTGGCCCTGTACCGGGAATGTAGAACAGAAGGTGTCAACATGCGATTGGAAATTGGTGGTGGCATGGGAGGGAGCGCAGGGTGTACTTAGGGTGGTGGCATGGAAGAGGGACACGCCAGGTGGCAGCATGGGATTTCCACTGTCTGCATGGCCCAGCATGTGTCCATGGCTGAGCATCTGCACGGGGTCTAGGCGCATGTGATTGCGCTGACAAAGGGCACCTGGAAGTATACAGAGGACACAGAGTGCATGGGCCATGCCAACAAGACAAGACATGCACGTGCAATGCCATTACACATGCCACCACGATCAACTCAGCGACACCCTTGCACGCATATGTCCTTGCATGCATAGGCAGTGCCGCGTTGCCGAGCTGCGTACGGATGCATGGGGCCTGCATGCCGCGACCTTTCCTTGCCTTCACATGGCTGTCCTATGTGGGTTGTTCACATGCATTGCTTCCTCCTGGTTAGCTGTCCCTTGCCATGTGCCTGTATGCAGCACTGCATCAAGCTTGAAATGGAATCAGCGCTTGAAAAGGTTCATGCTATGGTGGCCAAGCTGGCACCCGCATCTGCGATTGGCGAAGCGGTGGGTAGTCAGAGTTGGTTGCTCTTGCAAGATATTGCTGGGAAACTAGGAAAGAAAGGACGACTGGCATAGCCAAGGAAAGAAGGGGGCAGAAAGGAGGAGGATGGGTGAATGCAGAAACAGAGTGGGCCATGAACGGTCATGCTACACGCCATGCTTATCAGCGATGCTAAATGACTGGTGCACATGGTAGAGCCACACGACGCATGCTTGATGCATGGCAGGTGGCAGGTGTGGTGCATGGCAGGTGCATGGCAAATGACGCATGCTGGCACATGTTCCATGTCACTATGGCCACGTGATGCATGAGATGGGCGGCAAGGAGCCCATGGCCGCTGCATGCCATGCTCATCAAAGTGGCACAGCGCGCATTGTGTGTGTCACTGCAGGTGGTCCAGCGGCCCTTGGCAGGCGATGCCGTCTCACGAGGGGGCTTGAATGTGGTCGTGGAAACCGACTTTGAAGAGCAGATGAATGAATTGTGTGAGGAGAACGCCCACCTGGCCGCCAGGCTGGCGGAAGCTGAGCGGAGGCTGGAGCTGCGCACACGGCTGAGCAGGGAACTGACGGACCCACGCTTAGGCCTGGGCTCCAGAGGGACCAGTGTAGAGGAGTTGAGAGGTGAGAGGTGCTGAAGAGTGAAGGGACCTGGGCTGAGAGGGGCAGTGGCAGGGCACAGACCCAATGGGCTGAGCGGGAAAATCACGGGAAATGAAATGCAAGACATTGTGGGGTAGCTAGTGGGTGTGAGAAGTGGTGTGGCCCGTTATCCTAGCTTCTCTGTTCGTGCACGTGCATTGCAAGCACCCCGCTGCTGGTTTGGCATGCTTGCCATGTGGATTGTGTTGCATCCCTGCAACAATGTACCGTAATATTGCATACGAAATCGCGAATCCAATTCATTGGAAGCGGGAAAGCACTGAATACTGTTGGCGGTAGTCAGTGTCGCACGTGCATACCATGCCGCACTAGGCATGTGGCTCAGTGGAAGGATAAGGGTTAGGGTTTGATGTCCCAGCTTTCACAGATTTCACGCGCCATACACATAGAACGTAACAGTCGATTCAGTGCATGCTGTTTGGTGTTTGTGCCCTGGCTGCAGGGTGACCTGGTCCTCGTCTGGAGAATGACAGTTGAAGCCCACAGGGCACTTACAGCAAGGCTGCTGTGCTCTGTTCATAACCAAGCACTTGCCTCATACCAAGGCAACGAGACCTGAGCCCTATAAGTGGTACGATCTTCAAGCACTGATAATGAAGTTGAAGATCACAGCCAGGGAGGGAACCAAGCCCGTTGAGATAGCAGATCAAGGGGCTTATGACACACCGAAATGGTCGTGGTGGCGGCCACCCCTGCACGAAGATGGTGCATCGTTCGTCCAGACCTGCATAAGTCAATGTGATCTCGATTTCCAGAACCGTCTTGTTGTGTGATAAGTTGACCGTGTCAAATTTAAATGACCAGCCTTGATGAGTTTGGAAAGGACCGAGGGCTGTTGCTTGAAATGACTCACTACCAGTGCATGGAAGCATGTCCACATCATCACAGCTTACTCTTTCTACATCATACATCATTACTGATTAAATATGGCTCTGTTTTCTTTCAATCGTAGCAGGTATTTGCCACAGTGGTTGCACAGCTGCATGAGTGTCTTTGAACGCATGACAGGTGATGCGACGTTGAGATGGCAGCACAGTCAAAAAGCTTTCCCACACCGCAACGGAGCTGATGGCAGTATGCATGGGTGCAAGGGCTAGGGCCGTGTACGGGGCAATGCAGCATGGAGGTGAACCGCATGCAGACGATGTCATTGCCTCTTCCGTCACCTTTCACAGAGAACAGTGATGAGGAACCTACATGCACAATCAACGGTGTCATGATGCTTTAGCAGAGGCCAAACAGAGGTCTATATGGCAACCGCTGGTCACATGCATGCGACCTCTTCTTTGCTCATGTGTTTGCAATGGCCCAGCTGTTTGTTTCGTGCAGTGGATGAGTGTTGTGCTGCGTCCATAGATGACCCTATGGATGGGCTTGAGATGATGCCCCTACAGGTATGGTATCAAGGTGTTTTTGACCACAGACGCACACACAGACACGTGCCATCATACAACATCATGCCTACACATATGGCCTTGCTATTTGACTGCATGCCAGCCAAAACAGACAGGTATCAAACCGTTTTGCATGCCCATACCATTCCAGTTCCGATTCTTGGCCATTGCAAGATAAACCCCGTTGTTGTCCGTTTGAGTGAGCCAGGGTTTCCATGGAGCAGGGATGCATAAGGCGTGTGGTTGGGCACTTGTCTCATGGATATTGCTTCTTTTTACACAAACGCAATGCATGCAATGGGGCGTTATGCCACGTTAATGGGGAGTGACAACATAACATGTCTCCCTGCTCTGATCCACATACATGGGTAGCACTGTGTCGCATGGGTTGGGCACTCTTGGCTTTTTCTCAAGGGCATCAGAGTCTGGCATGAACTTGAATGGGAAAGGGTCATGGGCCATGCATTCAGAGTTCTGACAGCTGGGCTGCAACTGCCCAGCATGCCTTGTGGGTTTTATCCATTAGATGGTCACGTGATCCCATGTGGTGGGTGTGAGATGGTATATCGTGAATGAGTGGGTGCATGCACGATGAGTGGTGTATGTTCTGGGTTGTTCTTCACCAGCTTGGAAATGACGTAAGCCAATTGAGTGGGCTGGATGATAGAGGAGGCTCAGCTGTGCCTTGTCTCTGAAAAGTGCACCCATGGTGTGCGCTCAGAGAGTTGCATGCACCAAACAACGGACGGGCTGAACAGGGCATACGCATTAAGCGGTGCAGCTAGGCACGCTGCTGAAGCCACTCGGCTGTGCCCAGGGACTGTCGACATTGGTGCAGGGCATGTGCGCCATTGAAAGGGCATAGGCTCATGCACTGTTGCATCGTGCACGTCTTGGCCGCTTGCGTGCTGCCGTGTCATATGGGCCTTGGCTTGACGCAGTTCATACACTTGAGAATACTCGCTGGTTGACTCACTGTGTGCACGTGCCAAGCTCACTCATATGTGAGTGACTTGGCCAGGACCCACGCATATGTGCCTCAGGCTCATACTCACATGTGATCTGCTGTGGATCGCGACTGCCGATAGTGACAACTACTTGATAAGTATGCCACAGTCAGATGCTTTGACGGTACCTTATTGCCGATATTTTGGCTCATGGTCTCTTGTTGTCGTGCTGTGCATGTGATGACGCAGTGTTGTGTCAGTTTGGATAGGAGTGAGGAGAGCTTGATTGAACAGGTTTGAACAGGCTTGATCGAACAGGTGTGCTGCGACGAGTACTAGACAACAGTGGGACATGTGCATACTGGGTCATTACAACCACTCGCACTGCACACTCCAAGCTCGGCAGACACTCAACAGCCAATCGCACAAGCTCATCAGCAAGCGCAGAAGCTCAACAGTGTCCAGTGTCAAGAACAATGCAGAAGGTCATTTGCAAACACAGTGCTGTTCCAGGAGATTATCCCAGAACTGGCAAACATCCTTTTTCTCGCGTCAGCTTGAGATGTGCTGTCATAGGCGTTCCACCATGTATGCTGTCATAGGCCAGGCTGCAGATGCTGCGCGCCTGAAAGACTAGGTCGTGTGTGGGCACAGATGGCTCTGGGCAGGATTGCGCCAATGCCTGAACACACATGTCTCGGTGACGGCTGATAATTGGTCTTCACCTAGCCAGACTTTCCCACCATGTGTGTAGACATTGCTTTTATCAAACACAAGCAGCAGTGCAAGCGGCAGCAGCAGCACCACGTGGCTCAGTGTCTGTGTGCTGGCAGGCAGCTGGCGGGGAAAACCGGCCGACAGCAGTATGGGCACAGCAGCACTCACCCACAACAAACATCACTCACAAATTCACAGATTTGTGTTTGAACAAGCCGGCAGGTTTGAAAGCATGGTGCAAAAGACGCAATCTGCACAAGTGACAAGGCCAGAGGGCGAGATGCAACTTATCGCAAACTCAGCACACAAACAAGACGTTTGGTACCACACATGCCAAGTACTTGGTAAACCTTGACAACTTCTTACAGAGTATGACAAGCCAGGGAAGGACGCTGCATGTGCTCCTTGTGTTGGCCATACACATCGTACTGTGCAATGACCAAAAGCTGAAAGATACATCTGAGGCCATGTACTGTACTGTTGGCACACAATTGGACAACATCACCTTACTGGGTCTAGTCTAGTGGGCCCTCAAGCCTCCGTCCTCAGCCAAAAGCCTGTCCACCCTACTGTCTGTCCTCTGTCCCTGCCCCTCCTGGCCCATGGAGTATGAGTCCTGCTTGTGGGTCGTGCTTGTGTTGCAATGACATTGCCAGGCTGGACTCTCAAACTCAGTCTCAAACTCAGCCAGTCAATTCATGGAAAGTGTCAACGCCTTGCCTGTTGCACCCTGCCCCTACTGCCAGGCAGCTTTCCATGCATTGGTCCTTCCTCCCACATTGGTCCCTTACGCCACTGCACCCACAATGCTGCAACCCAGGACGGTGATCCGGGGCTGGCAACACCCACTGCCTCTGCTTTGTTAGCGCCCTCAGGACGCCAGTCCCCACCAACTAACCCCACCAAGTGGTATTAACAGGAAATGTCCCAGAACTGGCAAACTTCTTTGCTTTTCTGAACATGGTGACTGGCCATCAACTTCAACGGGTCGAACTCATCAAGCCAGCGTGTCTGAATCCAGCTGAAGGCTTGATCTACTCTATGACGTCGTGCTCGCTTCCACATGTGCCATCACAATGCTTAGCTTCACACGTCACATGTGACATGTGCGGCCACAGAGCATGCCACCGCAACCAATCCCCATGCATCCTCGGAAAGACCCTTGGCAAGCGGCCTCTGCAGGATGTCATGCATATGAAACCGGCTGTCCTGCTGCTGTAGCAATGGCCAACTGCCCCCTGTATCTGCCGTCAACCCTATGTGACATGCACATGCACCCTCCTGCCTCATGCCACATGCAGTCAAGGGGGTTTGCCTGTCCTGGCAATGTGCTGTCCGAAATGCCTGATATGGAGCTTGAGCTGACTGGAGCATCATACTCCAAGTGGACAGCGGTGCGTGACAAGCGAGGTAGCATGTCATGCTCTGCTCCGCGATGTCCTGGAAAGTGAAATCCAGAGTCCTGCCGCCGCAGCCAACGCCAACACCAGGCCTGCCCCCAGCGCTATCTGCGACCCACTGCCATGACCATAGCCCATAAGATAGTCACTCCATGAGAGAGGGACAGGCTCAGCCTTGGCAGGCCTGCAGCAAATCAACACACAAGCTGTGAATGCTTGGAATGGAGGTTTGACTGTGAGCAGATGCGCATCATCACATTTCATCCTTCACTTCCTCCTCTCTCACCTTTCCAGACCCCTCTGTCACTTCCTCTCAACCGCTTTTTATCGTCTCTCGTGTTCCCGTGTCATGCCTTTCCACACCCTTTCGCACACATATTCTCCTCGTCTCTCGCCTGTATCACTTCTCTCATCCCTTCCCTCACTCCCTCTCTCACCCTTGTGCGCCCCTGGTGCCCGTCTGCTGTGTGCCCGGAGATGCATTGCGCAGCAGCGGCGAGATGATGTGCTGGTTCATGTGCGCAACCAACTGACCGGCGTTCTGCAATGCAGGGACACGTGAGGGGCAGAGGCGGTGTACACAGGTGTGTGTGTGTGTGTGTGTGTGTGTGTGTGTGTGTGTGTCTGTGTGTGCGTGTGTGCGTGTGTGCGCGCGTCACCAGATGCAACAGGGAATCAGGTGTCACCGTGAAAAGCGATAAGAAAGGGTCCCAGGCCCTCGGTAGCACCCTGTCCTGCAAGCCATCACCATGGTGAGAAACTCAGCCAGCCTGTGCCGCGCACGAGTGGTTGAGCAATGCGTGGTGTTTAAAACCAGGACTGCTATCTCAACGCCAGACACACAAGTTTGCAACGGCGCTGGTAGATACACAGGCAACCGCGGTACACGTGCAGAAGTGTGCACAAACCCAGCTGTACATCACATCAGACCACACATGCATCACATGCGCCTCACTAGGTCACGAGACCAAGAGGCAGGCATGCACACACGTGCACGTGCTGGTGTGTCAGAGTTCCCGAGTCACGCAAGATTGCGAGGGCAAACCTGGCCGCTGGACTTGCACCTTTGCAGCGCTGATTAGACAGAGCATTTCTCCACATCTACCCGGGGCTGCGGGCCTCATGCATGCGCAAGAGCACATGGACGTGTGAGCAGGCCTGCCAGTCTGATGAGGGCGCATGAGGGCCTTGTAGCAAGCTGTTGAGAGAGATCGCGACGCTGACCGTTGATAGCAAGAATGCCTGGTGATTTGATCATAACTTTCCAGGTCTGTGCTTTTCTATCGCCCTCCCTGGCCCCACCCCATCCCTGGCCCCGCCCCCACTCTGCGCCCCATTTTCAACATCGACGCCTCCGTATCCAGTCAGCAGGGGTGCCACACTCTCAACTTGCCACCATGTTGCTAGTGATGGCGGTCGTAGTTTGCACCCTACTACCAGTGAGCGTTCTTGGCTTGATGATTGTCAGGCGCGTAACTCCTGGAGAGATACTGTGTCTAGCTGCAGTGCTGTGGGTGGAAGCATGAAAAGCCATATAATGATGATGATGATTATGATTATGATGATGATGATGATGATGATGATTATGATTATGATGATGATGATGATATGTATGATGACTATGTGTCCAGTCCCTGGATTTCAGCAGGCCCTGGTTGGCACTGATGATCACACCGCCAATAATTCTGCCCCGGGTTCAGCAGGCTCTGTACCTGAAGCACTTGATCCCACTGGGTAGCCTTGGCTAACACGTCCGGGTCAGGAACGTACACATCCAACAGCAGGCCTAGCACCTGCACAGTGTGACAGATGCCATAAAGTGTAACCCAGCACGTGTTGCACGTTTCTGAACATATGACGTTTCTGCACAACAGTTTGTCCTCAGGGAGTTTGTCCTCAGGCGCACACTGAGAGATACTGCGATCTGCGGATATAATGAGATATTGAAACGTGGGGTAAAGTAGTGAGCAAAGAAGCTCGAGTTTTTTCTTGAGTTCCTCCACTCACCTGTATGTTGTTGAGGTTGCCTGCCTCTGATGCATGAACGAATACCCTGCACGCATGCACGGTAAATACCGACAGAGGTTCACTCAGCGACCACCATGAATTAACCCAATGACTGGCGACAGATCAACTCAATGACCAGCGAACCACAAGCATGCATGTCTGAACTGCCCATGCAAAGATGTGGAGTCTGGTGTGTGCGCCATTGTGCATGGGGAGCGCATTCTCCACTGACTGGACATGATTCTACTTTCGGTTTTCAATTTCGGCAAGATTCTAATCAAAACCGGGCTCAAAACGTGGATTTTGCACCTGTACAAGTACCTAGTACTGCATATGCTGTGCCCACCTGCCGGCATTGCGGTGCAAGGATACCGTGAGCTTGAAAGGTGCCATCTGTCCTGCCAGTGAGTACTCGGTGTTCCATTCGTTGGGGCCCTCGGCCTGCCAGTCAGCAGGCGGCCTGAGCGCTGCGGCCTGGCGCACACGTGCTGAGGCGTTTTTTGGTACGCTGGGTACAGCACCTGGGCCTGTGGTGGTGAAGCCTGTGGGGGGTGGAAGGATGCCCAAGAAGGGCACAAGGATTACTTACCTAACCTATTGACTGACCATCAGACCCGAAGCTTGTATGAGAGGTGGGTGATTCATGGCATGACATTGGCACGTGGGTTGCATGGCACATGAGAGTATTCTTGCCCCACCTTTGGCGACAAGCAGGCAGTGCAGTGCCAAGCTCAGAGCCGCTCCGGGGGACGTTATCCCTGCTGATGGCGGGCTGGCCACCAGGGCAAGGTTGTCATACAACTGTTGCTCCTCAGCCATGCGCCTGGCAGTGCCTCTGGCGTCCGCCGTTTTTCTATGTAGATGAGGTAGAGGAGAGGACAGGACAGGACAGGACAGGAAAGGGTGTGTTGGTGTAGACGATGCAGGTGGCAACGGACGAAGAAGGCTGTTCAAGATGTTTCCCAGCACGTGCAAAGCCGTTACTTTTGCAATTTTGCAGCTGCGGGCAGGAGGACGCTCACGCGCATGGTGCTCGTATGCTCAGCCAAGCCATGCGCTCCTGCCGCAGGCTGCCTCTTTTTCACTGCAGTTACCGGCTATCGCGTTAGTCTGAGCGCAGATGACCGCTCTGTGACCCTTGGCTTTCCTTGGCATGGGCATCAATCAACATGGTTCATCCATGCTTACGCTTGCGTTCACAGCCCTGTGCCTTATTAGTGTTCTGAGGAGCCAACCCTTGGCGGAGCTTTTAGCATTTGAAGGCAAGGGCAACGCCGGCGAGGGACACGTGACATTCAAACAGAGCCATGAATTGGGAGTGTCTCGCTGCAGCTTGCAGGTAAGTGCTGAGTCACATGTGCTTCAGACTTGGGTGGAGTCAGTCTGAGCAGAGCTGCAACCAGTGCTTGCTTGCACTCACTTTGCGTTCTCTTGCTTGCTTTGCCGATAGACCACCCGCAGAGGTTCAACTGCCTCGTCCATACGACCCGCCCACAATGGCACCCACCCTCATTGTGTGACTTTTTGCCACTGGCTCAGGGTGTGATAAATGACGTGGACGTCACCCTGCACGTGTGGTTACGGATTGTGCCACCAGCTAGCGTCACCCAGCCGTCAGAATGTCAGACATTTGCAGGGCCGGAGGCGGGAGCAGCGGGGACGGGAGCGGGGGCGGGTAGCAGAGTGGAGGCAAGACAGTTGGAAGGGGCTGATGCTACACCTACCGGGGCAGAAATGACCACGCCTGTGGGGATGAGACGGAGAGGACGGGTGATGGCTGGTGCAGGGACAGGGCCGGGCATGGGGCGGGGTGGAATCGAGTGCAGCACGCGCACAGGCGGGGACGCCAGCAGCGGGACGGTGTCTAGACTTGGCGCCCTCTGGCGGAGGCTGACAGCAGGCAGCGCCCAATCAGTCGGTGACACAGCCAGCATCAGCCACCGGAAGATAACCAGCAGCGATGATGATGCAAGCCAGCCGCCTTCGGCAGCGGAGGCGGGCGTTGTGACGGCAAGCGGGGGCCAGCAGTCAGACTGCGGCCGGGTGGCGTTAGTGCGCGGCATAGCCTTTCTTCAGGACCACAGGCACTCGGTTCCCTTCGCCTCTCCCATGATTCAAATGGTGCAATCCTTACAGTTGACAAGCTTCACAGGCCAAGGCGTCGTGCTCAGGTATGCTGGAGGAATGTTCCATTAATCTTTGCATCAACTAGCAGGACTAGTACATAAGTGGATTGTACAGTGCAGACTTTGCAGTGGGCACGCTTCACAAGCCAGGATGTGGTGACGGTGCATCTAGTGCAGACATAGGATAGACATGAGCGGTTGACCTTGACTCCAGCATACATGAGCAGCACAGGACCCCATCTCACTGCCTCCCTCTCTCTCGCCCTCTCTCTCACTCTTCAACACATCCTTGCGTTGCCCAGGACCCTCCCTCACTCTTTCTCTCACCCACGCTCTCTCAGGCACCTCTCGCAGTTAGCGTAATTTTACTTAGTGTAATTTCGGAGGTTCAGCACTGTTTGGCAGTGTCAGCAGACTCAGTGTCATTTGTCATTTGGCAATTACAGATGCATTCTGTTTTTTTGTTTTTATTTCTATCTTTATTTTTATTAGGACGTGTAATATACATATGTATATATGTATGTATGTATATTACACGTCCTATACATATTAACGCATACATATACATATATACACGTATATAATTACGCATACATATACATATTGTATATTGTATATACACACATACATACATATACATATATACACACATTCTTGCGTTGCCCAGGTCTGCCCTCAGCGGTGTGTCATACCCCCTGAACGTGAGCGTGCCGCGCCTGGGGTCACCTGTGAAGCTCTTCCCGCACATGGCCACCAAGTTCAAGGCCACCAACCACGTGACCGACATCGCTGGCAGGCTGGTGCTGGACGCAGCTGACGTGGGCAGTGTATTGGAATTAGAGGTGGGACGGGGTCAAGCTGGTTCATTGCAATCCATGCCGTTCTGCGGCTTATTTATTTTATAACATCCCTGCTTGCATAACTGGTACCAGCCGCTGATTGAGTTGAAGTACTTTATCAGAGTTAGTCGGGCAGCGTGTGCCAGTTGCGCTGACTGTACCAGGGAAGTTCGGCTGTAGCCAATGTTAGCAGTGAATGCTTTCAACAGACAAGAAGCATTCATGCAGTTGATGCAAAACAGCCAGAGCACACCAGCTCTTGCTCAAGCGATCAGCCATCCCAGCTTGTCATCACACCCAGTGCAATCATCAGTGCGTGTGCGTCGTCCTGGGAACCTGTCCAGATTTTAGACACAGCCACACGTCGGCCACAGGCGCATGACACCAGTAGCCTGCACAGGTTGGTGAGAAAGCACAGACGCCCTCTCTCCGTCTGCCTAATGCAGTGCCAGCTTCGTTCGCCTCGCTTGTTTTGTTGTCGTTTTCAGGGTAGTTGCAACCAGTGCCCATCCCGTTCCATGTCTTGTGACGGCTTCCCTGATGTCAACAGATGTACACATCACCGGCCCTGCCTTTGCTCCATTTTGCCTCATCTGACTCTGCCGCTGCCGTCTCGCACCACCTTCCATGTAGCTGCGTGTGGCTGGGTTCAACTGGCACTGCAACGTGCTAGCCCAGGCGCCCGCGCTACACCAGAAAACGCCGCTGCAACGTGCGTCAACCGCAGCACATGGATCAAGCAACAGCCTTGCACATGGGCCGCATGACAGCGCAGCGCATGAGGCAGGGGCAAGGCATGACATGATGCCTGGCATGCCGCCCTGGACACACGTGGAGAAAGCATCCCTGACCAATGAAACACAGGTTAGTCATGTCGACCAGTCACTTTGGTTGCTAGGCTTGAATCAGGGAAGGACGGAAACTGAAGAAGAGCACCGTCTGAAGAGGTCACCCTTTGCTGTTGGCATCCAGCCAGGGCTTCAAACTGCTCCTATAATGAGTAGATAATGCAGACGTGTTAGCATCGACAACGGTTTGAAGTTTGGTCAAATCGGCACGTGCTGCACTAGCATACCGCATGGCGTACAGACTTCATGTCACATCGTGTCATGCATGTGCCTGTGCCTGTGCCTGTGTGTAGATGTGGGTGTGCTATGGCCGACGGCATAAGATATCAGCAGACTGCACTTGGGTGAAGGCACAAGT
>QAXH01005217.1:28245-70696 GCA_004335635.1 Chloromonas sp. AAM2
TGTGCTATGGCCGACGGCATAAGATATCAGCAGACTGCACTTGGGTGAAGGCACAAGTATTCACAGGCAGTCAAGAATGAGGGCCTTTACCCAGACCTGCTTGGAAGGACACGACTCTGATGTTGGCTGCTGCTGAGCGCCTAGCTGGTTGGTCTTGCAGTACCGTGGGTCGAACGATGATAAGCTTTGTAATGAATGAATGACACGCACCGATGCTTCACTCATCACATGCGCACGTGGCACTCACATGGTCAGGTCATTGCGCTGCTTGCGCCGTACCATGGCGTGGCCCTGCATGAGTACGCCCTGCACCTCTGGTACCACGTGCTCTGGCATAAGGGTGAGAGCTGAGGCATAAGGGTGAGAGCTCTGGCATAAGGGTGAGAGCTGAGGCATAAGGGTGAGAGCTCTGGCATAAGGGTGAGAGTTCTGGCGTAAGGATGAGAGCTCTGGCATAAGGGTGAGATTTGTGGCGTAAGGATGACAGCTCTGGCATAAGGGTGAGAGCTGAGGCATAAGGGTGAGAGCTCTGGCACAAGGGTGAGCGCTGTGGCATAAGGATGAGAGCTCTGGCATAAGGGTGAGCGCTGAGGCAAGTTTGCGGACAGCAGCTTCTGGAGGCAGTTGCAGTCATTGAGAGCAGCAGATGTTGAGGACTTTGAAGTGCAAGTACTTGTGGACAGCAGGTTTGGGGACAGCAGGTTGACCAGGTGTCTACCTGGCTCCATGCCTCATTGTTCCTCGGAATACCTCACAAGTGGAACCGGTAGCGTAGGACCAAGGATTGATGCCCACAAGCAAGGGAGAGAGGAAGCAAACTAGGGAGGAGGCGAACGGCAACACTAAGCCAATGTGCAGGTCAGGCGCATTCATCTTGCCTTTTTCGTGCTCCGTCGCCCACCCGTTCTCGCAACCGCTCTCACACTTCCTTCCACGCAGTGCTTGGTGTGACGCGGTATTTGCTGTACGTCACTGAGAGGCTCGGACCACTGCTGAAGGAGCCGCTGATACAGGCAAGGAGTGCACGAGTACATACTTTGTCTGGTAATTAGCCTGGTTTCTCTGACATGTAATTACTCGGCCTTGTAAACCAGGCTGCTCCGCATTAGGTTGCCTGGTTGTCGAAATGATTGCAACAACCACCTGGTCGTCATCTGACACCGAACTAGTTTGTAACTACCGTATTATTCAGCGTATTTCGGAATCAGCTTTGTAAAAATCTTCAAATTTGGGCCTCGGAATTTCAAGGAAAACCTGAGGTTCGTAAAACCAAAATCGTCAAAGTTGGCATAAAACCAGGTTCGTAAAATCGTTGAGTCAGAAATTGTTCCTGCCTTGCAGCGCAAGCTCTAGGTGTGAGTTGAAGGCAAACCCTGTAATACTGGTGCACAGCAGTGGTGCCAACACCAGTGCTGGATGGCTCAGTATCAGTGGTTTCAAAGCCGTTGCAATGGCGAAAATGTGCAAAAGATCAAACAGCCAAAAACCTCATTTGTAACTTTTTTCTGACCATCAGGTTCCGAAATTCGCTGAATAACACGGCAGCAAAGTTTCGCTGATACTTTTCAGACACACTGATGCAGCAATTCATTCAGGTGCCCCTTTCCACGTAAATCCTCAGTTCAGGTACCTGAGTGCGTTCACGGTATGGCAAAGCATACACAGAGATTTCCACAGGGGGGTCCATACAAAAGCGAGTGAGAATGCAAGCCATGTTAGAGACCAAGGATGCGGTTGTGTGTGTTGTTCACTCTTCCTGTGTTGTTCACTCTTCCTGTGTTGTTCACTTGCTCTAACAATACACCTGCTAGTCAAACTGAGCTGTCACAGGCTGGTCCTGTCGCACTGAGTTAAGGAATTTCTTATGCAAGCAGGGGCCTGTTGCAAGGACTGCGTCCGGTCTGGATCAAGACCTGCAAGCATAGGCCGTTCAATCAGCGCAGGGATCAGGCAACAAGCTTTGCCCTGAACTTTGTGTCAGAGAAAACGTGCTTGCCTCGCAAGATTCACAGAATGACGTCGACCTGACGGTCATCTTGTGGACCTAATAACCTGAACTCGAAGTTTGTTGTTGTTTGCAGGCCTTGATGCGCCGAGGCTTGCTGGAGGTCGTTCTGTTTACGGAGATGAGCAAACATGAACACGAGCCGCTAAACCCTGACCTCAGGGACAAATACGCCATGCAGGTACTTAGTGTTTTTATTGATACGATCCAATATTCATACTAGATATTGATGATGACATCATTAAGTATTAATATCAAGTTTGATATCGTATACAGATCACATCAGGACCGTTAGACCGTGTGACTATGCACGTTGACCTGTGCACAAGCACAGGGGAGCACTAAGAGCATCCCTTTCGCCCTACCACACTGCTCCTGTTGAGCTTGTGTCGGGTTTTTCCTTCTGCAAACTCTCCGAGCAGAAAAAAAGGGTTAGCCGAACCATAGCTTGCAGCCGAAAAGAAGCCTAGGGGAGGCACCTTCTTGGTCCATTTGTGGCATGTGGCCAAAGTTTCAAGTCAAACGAACATGTCCTATGTGTGGGCGCTGCTCAAATTACAACCCAAATAAAACCCAGTCCCTCCTTGATTGAGAGCCCAAATTACAATCCAAGTTCGGACCAAGTTTGTAGTGTGACCGAAATCCTGACCACAATCCTTTGGGTTGTCTGATTTTGGCCAACTTATTGTCCAAACAGCCCCAAATTCGTGTGGTGTGACCGCCCCATAAGTGTGTTTGCTGGGTTTGACGAACATCTGATGTTCGACAGGTCGGATATGATGGCGTGTCACGCGGCTCTGCCAAGTCGCACATCCACTTGCGACACTTGTACTCGCCGCTGCGTGTGCGCAGGTGTTGCAAGTGAACCACGCGGCGCTGGCTCTGTGGGGCACCGACTCGCTGGCGCTGTTCATTGACCTGGACGAATACCTAGTGACCAGCAGGCCCATGTCAGCGGTGCAGGCATACAAGGAATGCACGCGGGGCCCGGGCGGCGAGCAGCACGGAGACGAGCTGCTGGTGGCAGGCATGCAGGTGTAGGTCACCACCTGCAACACATGGCTTACCAACCCACGGTTGTATGGCAACCCACGGTTTACTAACAGCAACCCACGGTTTATACGGCAGTCAAGGCGGGGTGGGGCGGGGGCTGTCTGGGGCTAGAACACAGGTGTGTTTTATCAAGCAACCCACGGATTCGCTCAAATATCAAGCTACGGTTTCTCTGTGTGTGGGCCGGGTTGGTGTTGTTTGATGGCGGGATCACCTGGGCTTCGCCAAGCAAATTCTCAGCTGCAACCGTTTCTAACCGACTGCAGTTACACCGGTACGAGGCCACATGTCATCGGAAGGCGTCCCCCCTCCTCTGCGACCCTTTCAAGACCACCAACCAGCTGTGGCTGGCCCAGAATGTGAGCGATGTGCTGACAGGCAGGATGCGCCACCCCCTCACCTCCATGACCTTCCAAGTCAAGGTGCCTGTGCAGCAATGGGACCAGAAACCACTCCTGGTGGGTGCAATGGGCTGTGCATGGGTACATGCGTGCACGCCTCATGCTGTGTAGGAGCTGCACAGCGTGTGATTGATGTGATTTGTTCAATCGTGGTAATGAATTCGGTGGTAAATTCTGGTAGGTCGACTGGCAGACAGAGACAGACAGACAGACAGACAGACAGACAGACAGACAGACAGACAGACAGACAGAACGAACGAACTTCACAGCACTTGGCAGTAAACAAACACAGTCTTGATAGCAAACAGCACCCGTCCGATAGTCAGACTCTGAGAGTGGACACAGCGTGTCTGTCTGGATCACCGCCCTGATTTATCCTGTAAACAAATTGCCCTGCCTTGCCTGTCCACAGGATCCAGGCCTGGCACGAAATGTGCATGTCCACGATTTCTCTGCTCCCACCGGCACAGTAAGTACATGTATATGTATGCTTGCTTCATAACTGTTAATCATAATCTTGGATCGCTTCCAGCTGCTGAGCGCGATGCACGTGTGGGTTGATTCCTATGCAGTCTGGACATGACAGCTCGCTCGTAGTATAGTTGAAGAAATGAAGAAAGGCACACGTGTGCGCACTGCCAGTGCCGTACACATATGCGACTGTTATTGTACATGCTGCATCCCTGCATGAACCGAAATGAACCTGTCCCGTGCAGGTGTCCCGCAACGCCAGCCGCTCGTGCGCCCGTCTGCTGCACCTCATAGACTTCTACTCGGTGCGCCACCGGGGCCGGGGCCGGCTGCCCGGGGTGCTGCATGCCGAGTCCCAGCCCTGGTTCTGGCCCGCAGACTGCCTGATGGCTGCGGACCACCAGGCCCGCTGAAGCGAACAACTCAGCAAGCAATCCGCAACCTGCTGGCCTGATCATCACAGCAGCCACCTGGTCGTCACAGCGGCCACCTGATCATCCCAGCAGCCACCTGGTCGTCACAGCAGCCACCTGGTCGTCGCAGCAGCCACCTGATCATCCCAGCAGCCACCTGGTCGTCACAGCAGCCACCTGGTCGTCACAGCAGCCGGTGGTCGAGGCTGTGTCGGATCAGAGCCGTGGCGTCTCCAGTTCATGTCACGCGGGAACACCAGGCGTTGGGGTTAGACATGGGCTCACGGCAAGCACAAGGCTGTGCAGAGAGTAGACCAAGTGCAGCGGTTCAGGAACAGCATTCATCCCATGGTTACAAGCTTCTGATTGCAGCAGGACTCGCAAGGCTTATTACGCTGCTTATTCCTGAAAAGCCATGCCACGGACTGCCGTTTGCTGGATAGTCTTCATAGCTGGTCTCCAGAGGGCCATTGCATCACAAATCATTTTTGCAGAACGTGATTATTTTGATTCGGATTTGTTAGGTGGGTCAATCACCAGCGACCTTCCACATCACCTTGCATAACGATCACAAGCAGGGAGGGTACCAGGCCAGTCCAATGTGAAATTCGTATTTGTAACGGGAGAACGTGGTCTCTCTTCTTATGCAGCAGCAAGGACGTGTTTAGCAGCAGCAGTCACGTGTTGGTGTTGTATCACGGATTGCTCAGCCACTCAAGTAACCAATTCTGCTCCACTGGTGGATCCAATGATTGGATGTCCCCTGCAACAACGGATCTGTTGAGTTTGCAAGCAGTCAGGAGCTGCTGTCATTTCCTCAGTTGTTGTTGCACACTTCTTATTTCGTGTCTGCACCGTATCACAGCACCTTTGTTACAACTGTACTGCTGTCATTATTTGGTTGAGATGGTTCGGCCAATCGGATGTTACTCTGACATCAAAATGCAGCTCGCTTGTTTGTCGGGCTTGCACAATGGCTACATGGCGGCGTCTAATCGTCTGTGTAGAGATAGATAGGCCCACATGCACGGGCGTGAAGGTGCGCTTGCACCACACCACATCACCTTGTTACTCCACCCAAGGCACACCAAAGCCGGCTCGATCGGTTGACGTTTGACACCATCTTGACATTGGAATGATCCGATCAATTGTTGCCGTTCGAAAAGTGAACTTACTTGTACGCCCATCCCAAGCAGGCTGACAGTCCGATTAAAAACACGGGTGAATTGCCTATCAACTGATACGCTGCAACAGAATTTCTGGATTACATGACATGATTGGTCTGACTATGACATTTGATAAGGTCACAAAACAGAGCATAAGGAGCATTGCGTCACACGAACAGTACACGCATGCACACACACCAGGTCAAGTTAGACTTGCTGCATTCAAACGCATACATCAGAACTGGGAGTCACAGAATTGTCGCATACACCAGAATTGTCCCAGAGCTGGCAAACTGTTTTTTTAACGGACTGTCAGCCTGCTTGGGATGGGCGTACAAGCTGATACTACAAGCTGATTCTTACATAGCAAAGCGTTGTTGTTGCAAGTGGGAACGTGTGCAGGCTAGATGACCTGCCTCTCTTCTGTGTCTGAGCTCCTGGCAAAGCAGGACTCATGTAACAGTGCGCCATTTCGCGGGCGGAAGATTCTTGAAGGCCTGCCTGCATTAGCTTGCTTGCTTAGTGGAAGCGTCAACCACACCAATTACTATCTTGTCGCAGCTACATGGCAGCTTCGAATCGTCTGATTGGTGTCTGTGGTTATGCCATTGCAGAAACGACTAAGGTCTGTCTTAGGGCCTGTTTCTGCATATCTTCCTGCTTTGCTTCTTCCTTCTTGCCCAGGGTAATGGGCGCGGTTACGTGATGGCAGCGCCAGACTACTAATCCGTCCACATCAAGTTAAGGGGACCCCATGCTGGCAGAGGCTATTACCCCATATTTGAGACTCAAAAACCACAATCCAGTCTCAGCTTAGTCTGACGCCTAGCGGTTATATGACCATGACGGCCATGTAAAGTGTAATCGGTACCACTTTAGGTGGAATGGTTTACTCCACTCGGAGCCATATCTTCAGAGGGACAAGTTGCTATGCCTATGTTATATAGTATACTCCTGATTGACTACTCCTGATTGCAGTGAGACCTCGTGACTTGACCGGCAACTGCATGCAATCGTCACCGGCAAGTCATCTCCATGTGCTAGTGAGGACGACATGAAAACTGCAGCAGCCATCAAAAGGGCAACAGGCGAGGGCTGCTCACCGTCCAAATCAGAAGAGAAGTTGCTTGACCAACTTCAAATGGCTTTGCGGGGCATGGTGGTGTGCATGAGTTCAACTTGAAGTTGATGATGTGGAATGCAGTCCCTTGTTCGTGTCTGAGATGTGCACCTTTGGAAGCACGTGCTGCCAGCGGCGCTTACTCTTGAATGAGGCCATGATCTGGTCTGGACCAGTGCTTATGGATACAGCCAGCATGGTTCGACGTGCTGCCCCATGTCCAATGGCAGGATTGCATGTCAGAAATGACTGATTATGGAGGTGCATTGAGGTGCTTTTGCGAGCCCCTAAAAGGCTGTGATTTTGAACTGACGCCTCATCCTTCCCAAGCTTTGGAAAAGTTGAGCGTGACTGCAACTCAGGCCACCAAATTTATCAGCTTTAGCATTTCCAATGGCAAGTACGGTCTGATTCCATGACTAGTTCAAGCGGCTCTACTTCCGGTGGCGAGGGAGACGGTTCTCAGCGCGCCTGAAGGTAATCCGCACACTCTGCGGAACACTCGTCACACTCTGACGTATCGTGTTTGGACGTCAAATCCATAAACAGCTCAATGGTGTACTGAGTAGTCATCCTTTCAACTCTGCCTTGTTCCAACGTGCCAGAGCGTTTCTATCCTTGTGCTTTGTTCCGCACGTGTCAATCGGGGTGTCTGTAACCCGCAGCTGCACACTGGACAGAAAAATCTGGACCATCTACTGCCAGACGCAAGCCATCATCTCAAAGTCCGTAACCGCCAAGCCCTTGCACGTGACTCAATATTTTTTGAAAGGAACTGTTCCGTGAGCCCCGCGCTTCCGCATGCCGCTCTTGCTTGGGGTCAACATCTCTAGCATTGCATCGTGCAAGAATGGGCAACACCGATAGGGCCCGTCTCGGACCAGCAGGAACGACACCGACAGCAAGTGCTGCAGCCCTTTACGGAGCTGGCAGTCTGGGACCATATCATGGGCTTCCAGTGCCTCACGATAGCCCATTGTTTTTACCAGTGCTTCCGGTGCGGAGTAACAGACATGCAAACAATTGTGGTGGTTTGACTGGTGTGCCCAGCAAAACTCGGCCAAAAACTCGGCCAACCTCGCACCGCAGGTAGAGCCGAGCCCAACGACTGGCATTCAACACTGCATTCCGCCCCTATTTCATAGCGCTCTGCGACTAGCAAGTGTGGGCAGCCGAGGCGCAACAGCCCTTCCGCATCCTACATCACCAGGAAGGGCGGCTGAGGTGAGTACAACATCATGCTTGGCTACCAATCAGAGTTGGCTGCTTGTTTGGGTAGTAGAGGATCAAAGGCGTCGCTTCAGGTCTGCCATTGACCAACAGCGTCCGGCCGCATGGGAGCAAGTGGATGCATGCAGGAGCACGCGGGTATCTCGGTTATGAACAAGTATGCATGTACTGGCGCTTTCAGGCAGATACGCGTAGCCTGGAATGATCTCGTCTAGGTTTCCTAGTGGCTTGGTTGACCAACGTGGTATGGGTGATTTGGTGCTCCGTTGGTGCTGGATTCACGCGCTGCTGATGCCAATTGCATACAGGCTGATATGCGGGGGCAAGCAGGGGACGAGGTGGCCGGCGTGGGCCCCTCAGACGGCACGGGTCAGCAATGGGGCGAAGCCATGGCCATGGCTGCATTCCCAGGAGTAGGGCATTCTAACGTGCAGAGCAACTACATGCCTGACTCTGCAATCCAGAACGCTGGGAGAGTTACGGGGAAGCAAAGCGTGGCCAACCACGATGGCTGGCAGTGGAGAAAGTGAGTCGCGTTCTGGTCAGCGCCCGCTCGCTCTTGCACCGCATTTGACCGCACCCAACAGCCATGCAATTCCCACATCAACGTGCAGTTGCGACTTGTCTTTGACTGCAGGTACGGCGAGAAGCTGGTCAAGAACAGCATCAACCCTCGCAGCTATTATAAGTGCAGCCACCCCAACTGTGGCGCAAAGAAGATTGTGGAACGTAACCAAGAAGGCGAAATTCTGAACTCGGAGTACAAGGCAAGCACCTTTGTGATCTATGCCAGCCTCGGGTAGGTCAGTGCACCCTGTGTTTTGTGACATGACTTGACTTGTGTGTTGCCCACAGGGGGAGCACACGCACCCTGCACCTACCAACCTCAAGCCCGCCCGCTTCAAACCTAAGGCATCCAGGCATCAGGTACGTGGCGCAGCTCCGTCGTTTTCACCTGGAACTGCTGACATAGTCTCTGGCATGTGATGCAACAAGAACAAAGATGCTTTGCCCTTCCCCATACCAGAGCCACCTGTTTCACATATCCTACATACACACGACCCTTTTGGTACTTGAATGTACAGGCATGGTTCTAATGCTCCCTGCTGCGCGCATTTGAATAATGCATGCGTCATTGTTGCCAGCTGAACTCCACCTGAGAATCCCAGTGCCACCTGGGATTTGGAAAAACAACATTTACAAACAGCTTGCCATGTGTCAGGCAAGAGTAGCACCTACACATGCAGCCTCAGGTTAACTGACGGTGTTCTGCTGTGCTTTATGTGTGTACTTAGGCTGCCCCTGTGCCAAGCTGGTCAGCACCTACCACTCGGTATTCCAAGTCCAGACACGCGATTGACACTCATGTTCAAGCAGCAGGCAAGTCCAGACAGTCAGAAAGCAGCGGAATGCATCCCATCGTCACCGTCATTACACGGCACTTACAGTCTTAGTTGTGTCGTAGGTGCAGGCTGTGCACTGTTACGCGTCGATTGTCATATTGATGGCTTGTTGTAACCGCACTGTAACAAGGCAGGAACATCTTTGACTGACTTGGGCTGCATGGAGAGACGGCTGCCCGCATGCAAAACTGCTTCCCCGCAGAGGAAGAGGATGCGTATGCTGACGAGGAGGGCTATGATGACGATGGCCATGGCATGGAGGGTGGGGACGGGTCTGCTGCCATCTACCCCTACTCTCACGCCGGCGGCTACCACCAACCGCACCACAACCCGTACGCGTACGGGCACCAGCATGAGATGATGCTTTACGAGGGGCATGCCGATGCAGTGGCGGTGGCGGGCATCCGGCGTCTCAGGACGGACGTGCTGAGCGGGGACTCGCCAAGCAAGAGGCTGGATCTGCTGGCCGGTGAGAGCGGCAACTGGGGCCTGGTATCAGGAGCATATTCTATGTAAATCTGGTTGCTTTGTCAGAGACACAGTCAGGGTGGGATGACAAGGCAAGTGTAGTATCAATACACACTGATGGGTGTGGTGGGTGGCAGTGATGGCGTCTACATCAACTTGCAATATCAACAGACTCAACTCAAGGTCAGTGCCGCAGAATTGTGGAACAGGTGTGCTGGGTGGGGTTGCGGATGATGATGATTACATTGCATGGTCCGACGCACAATTGGCACTCCATGCTGCTGCAGCCTACGCGGCCCAGGTTGAGGAAAGCCAATACAAGCAGCAGGCTGAGGCTGACAATCACAACGACAAAGCCGCGCCTGCATGCAATCAGGGTGACGGTTATGGTGCTGCTGGTGACGGTGGTGATGGCCAGTTCAACCAAGGCGGTGTTGGGGCCGGTGGGGAAGGAGGCCATGAGCAGGCGCAGGAGTGCAGCAACCAGGAAGAGCTGGCGGCGGAGGCGTTGGCTGGCGTGGCGGGAGCGGGGATGCGGGGAGACGGGGTGGTAAAGGTGGAGACGGGACTCAGGGCGGAAGAACAGCGGGGGGCAGAAGAGGACGAGCGGGACGGCGGGGCGGGCCATGCCAAGAGGCAACGGCTGGACGTGGCGAGCTATGATCAGGACGAGTCCCTGTCAGGTGGGTGGCATCGTGAGGGTGGGTGCGGGAGTTCTGACGGAGCCAAGTGATATTGCGGCTGGAAAACCACAGGTGTGAGTTTTCAGCCTTGGTGCACACTAGCTGACTAGCTGCCTTTGAAAGGGTAAGTGGTGGACCTCAACCACCGGTTGACCAGGGCAGTGCAATGGGCGCGCACTGCGCATGCATCTGGTGCATGGCACACACAATACACACTTGGATTTGTCTCTTGACAAGGCAACACACACTTGGGTTTATGTTTGTGGCCCTTACCAGGTGATGTGTCAGGCGACACTCATTCCCTGTCCACCAGCCAGACGCGCGTGGTGGAGGCAATCACTGCAGAAGACGGCTACAGGTACGCCGGGCCGCATGGATAATGGGTCTATGCCATGAACTGGCGCAGACAGTAGTTCACATTCTAGACTGTCTACACAGGAAAGGGATACACCTTGACACACGCCCGGCATGTCACTGCCAATGGCCTGAGAAAGCGACACTGTCAGTTTGAGAACAGGCTGCATGACAGGCTGAGATGAACGTCACATCATTACGATTACAATCTAGCTGACACCCAGCCTGGGGCCAGAGATGAGCGTCATGTCATGACTCAACCTTGCAGGACCTGTGCCGCTTATCAATCGTTACGGAGATGGTGTTGCTCCAGTTTGTCAATCCGTGGGCACGCACAGTATCATCCATGTGGCGTCACCTTGCTTTTCAGGTGGCGCAAGTACGGTCAGAAGGCCGTCAAGGGCAGCCCTTATCCTCGCTCCTACTACAAATGCACGAACTCAAGCTGCAACGTGAGAGCATTTGTATTTGTAATACCGACTGCAGCATCTTGGTTTGGGCAGAGAGAGAGAGAGAGAGAGAGACAGCATGAATGAGCCCTACTGCAACCTGGCCTTGGACCTCACGTTGTGAAAGCCTGCAGTAGTCTGCAACCCTGCAGGCACACGGCCCTGGACGAATTCTTATGACTGGCCATGACTGGTGATGGTCATTTCAAATGGAACAATCTATCATGACTGACCATTGGCACCACTATGAGTGCCAGTGCATGACTACATAACGTTGATTTTGTTTGGTGCTGCCGCATGCAGGTCCGGAAGCATGTGGAGCGCAGTGTGTACGATGAAAACGTACTAGTCATCACGTATGAGGGGCAGCACAACCACAGTCTGCATGCCATATCTGGAAACAGCTACGGTGAGCATGGTGTGCTGTTGGCTGGTCAGGCATGAGCATGCGGCCATGCATATTGCTACCTGAGTTAGGCATGCTGCACGGGTGACCAGGCACAGGTGTTGAGTTGCACATGACCAAGCCCCCGTTTTGGTGTGCACTGGCTGGCTGGGCAAAGGTAGGTGGCTTCAGGCGGTTGCTCTGCATTTCAAGCGTTGTTTGAGTGAGCTAGGACAGCGTAATGACATGGTGTGCATGACGATGGGTGGTGAGCTCTCTGGGCGTGCATGCATTTCCTTTTGCTTCGCTGCCCTCGGCTCCAGCCCCTTGGCATGGTTGAGCTATCACACCATGAGCTACAAGGTTGATGTCAGGCCTACCCCGAACCTGGGCCTCACTATCACACCATGTTCACAGTTTTGCATGGGTGCCCGACATCAACTTTGCCGTGGCTGTGCCCTGTTGCACAGGCTCGACTGGTCGCGAGTCAGGGTCTGTGTACGACGACGGCCCAGCGGTGGAAGAGGACGGCCAGGTCATGGAGTTCAGCCCACGCACTAAGGTAGAGCAGCACACAGTGACTCGGGACATTGCATAAGCAGTGGCTCACGAGGTCTCAAGCTAAACAAGAGGGAGCAGGGTTAGGGTTATGGTCTGAAGTGTTTGATTGATTTGTAACATGAGGGAAGAAGCTGTCAAAGGACGCAGGACGGGAGTGTGGTTGCTACTGAGTGAATGAGCTGTCTGGATAGAGCGCTCAACAGCGAACAGGGCGCAAGTGTATACGGACAGAACAGTTGTGTTACCGCTTGTCTTGTCGCATTGGATGTGCAGTTGGTTACAGGTCGTTCTTTCCTCATGCCCCATGCAGGCCCCCATGCGCAGTTCCATGACAGGCCGCAAGTCGCATGGCTACTCGCCCTCCGGCCGAGTAACCCTACCCCGGTCATCCGGCACCTCCATGCACCCCCAAGCTCACCAACCACCCCAGCAGCCCATGCAGCAACAAGTCATGCAGCCAGCGCAGCATCATCCCATGCAGCAACAGCTCATGCAGCCCATGCAGCTGCAGCACATGCAGGATGCTCTGATGGCCGGCCAGCCGCTCATGTACGCCAGCTACGATCAGTTTGCAGCGCTCATGCAGCGGCAGGCGGAGGCAGCCATGCTGGCATGGGACCCGGCCACCTGCCTCATCACACCAAAGGTGTGTGGCTTGGCTTTTGTGTATGTGGTAGGTGTAGAGGTGCAGTGGCAGCTCATCCATGTTCTGTGTTGTGTCGATGCACGCAATGAGCATCGTCCTGCGACTCAGGGACACACGAACTTATGTAAGGTAGCTAAAAGTCACAGCAATGTAGGAGCCTGGCAATCAATGGCAGAACAAACCACAAATGTTACTGCCAGACCCGGCGTACCCCAATGTGTGTTGCTGGATTGTTCGGCCCCTGTTTGTTGCAAGTACCAATGCCTCTGTATGTTACCAGCATGGCTGTTGGTTTCATTTCTTTACCTCTCCGTGCTGGTATTGCGTGGTGCAGATCCCCGGCCTACCTGTCCCTGGCATGGCCGCCCCCTTAGGCAGGACATCACACAACACAATGGCCTCTGGACGCAACACAGTCAAGCAGCAAGCAGAGTGAAGCAAACAGCCAGTGACCAACCAACACAGCACATAAACAGAACCGACATTGTTTGAACCCGACCGCCTTGTGACCTTGTTTGAACCATTTTGCTACCATGTGCTGTCTCCAGATACGTTCTGGCATGCACTTTTGTTAGGCGTACCAGTAAGCAACAAGAGTCAGTAGTCAACTAAGAACAACTGCAGCTGGAAGCAGCGAGTTGGTTGGTGATGGCGGTGTAGTGCCCATGTACGTTCTCCCCAAGCATGCAGCCGAGAAAGGTTAGATGAGCTGGGGTGTCAAAGGGCCTGACACTTGGCCAGGCCTTTCGTTGCACCGCTGTAACTTACACCAGACCACAGGTGCTTGTACTTGTTCTTCCGTACTAACCGTCTGGCTTGTGTCTGCAATCATGATGTCTGGACATGGTGCTCACGCACTGGTTTTGCAGCAGCCAGGCACCACCTTGCTGTTTTTTACTATGCATGCGCGCATGCTCACCGGTTGTGTGGCTGTGAGTGGTCCCATACTTTGCATATGACACCAAGAGGACAGCCTGCCTTCATGATGCTGTGAGCATGTCCTCGTGTAGCTTTGTTGACGTGCTCGATGTAGCCCAGGCATGTGTGCATGTGTGTGTCGACAAGTTTTTTCTCCAGCAGTGCTTCTCAATGCTGTAAGATGTGTTGAAGAAGAGCAGTGCCAGGCGTCATGGCTGACGCTAACCCATGTCAAAGATGGGTTCCATTCGCAATTGTGCTTCCAGTAGGCACTGTGCTTCCAGTAGGCACTGGCACCCACCGTTTGGGTTTTGTCTGGCGTTCGAAATTGGGTTTGTCTGGCATTCTGGTGAAATCTTTGTTGTCTCGTTCCTATTGTGTCTAGAGTGTTCTATTTGACCCAAGAGTATGACCACATAGAGGTAGAGACTCCTGAGGTAAAGCTAGCGTCATAACCACTGTCTATCCAAAATAACTGGCTGGAAGAGGGCAGCAAGGCTCTGCGTACGAGTTAGTGCTCTCAACTAGCTTGCTGTGTGTGTATGCTAGGAATTGAGGATGTTTGCACGTTGCCTTGCCCAAGTACTGGGGCTTACAACTTCTGGTTACAAGCAAGTTGTGAATGCTGGCCACCCACATCCAGAATGCTTGCACGGCAAGTTGAGGTCATGTGCTGAGCCTGACAACCAGTCCATGTTCGTATCACGTTGTTCTGAAACTTTGTCATCCCTTTTGTATTTGTTACTTGTGCAGACTTCAGTCTTTTGAGGCAGTCTTCCTGCTTTGCGCTGCCTGCGTTGGTGTGGATGTGTCTTGCCCAACAGGCTGTTCTTTTCAGTCGTTTTTCTGGTGCCTGCTCGAGTTGGTCCAGAGCTTAAGTCTCTGAGCCGGTCAGGACAGAGCATGGAACAGCGAAATGACTGTGGGGTCTGCCTTGACATGAGGCAGGTTCATTGTAACCTGTAAGACGTGGATGCAGCCTTGACACGGAAGGCTTGGGGGGCATGTTTTTCAGTAGCTGCCTGCTATGCAAAGGCTGGCCAGACTTCTTGTGACGGTTGGCCAGCCAGGGGCAAGAGTCAGGGTAGGTAAGGGCTCCTGGCCAACTTGGTCAGAAGCCCCTGACAACATTAAGTGTTGCCAGGCTGCCATTTGCAACACCCAGATTGAAGTTGACACGAAAGAATTGGATTGAATCCTGCTTCAACCTTAGTTATGTGTTATTGTGAATGCCTTCAGTGCAGTGTGCTGAGCGTAGCGCAACGAAGACAAGCTCAGCGGCTTGACGAAGTTCGGTGGTCGCACTGTCAAGGCATCCTACAAGGTAAGAGCATGCTGATCACAGAGATGGTAGGATTACACAACGGCTGCAGCAACGTACACAAGGAAAACCAGCACGTGCACCGTGAATCTGTGTCGGAAGAATATACCTGTGTCAGAACAGAAGGAAAAGAAAACCGGCACAGCGATGCGGACTGGGCCAGCAGCCAGTAACTGGCAGGGGCGCATGACCACGTATAGACGCGATGATGATCAACAAAAAAAATACAGGTTGAAGACACTGCAAATCTTGATGCACGCAGGTGAAGAGATGCACTCTCTGCAACACCGTGTGGGACCGGGGCGTCAATGCGGCTAGGACCATTATGCACGTTGGTTTGTGGCTCTTGGTAGGTCTTCCTCACCGCCCCCCTGTGCTGCGTACTAAGGCACAACAAGCTCAGCCACAACAGCAACACCAGGGACTGGAGCCGCAGCAGAATGAGGCAGAGCAAGCGCTGAACGACCCGGCGAATTACGTGCAGGGTTGAGACGAAGGATACAATCAGACACTAACATGACGTATTCTTCGTTGTGATTGATGTGTCCTGCATTTTGTGGATGCCAATCAGCACAACATATTCCCGGATGTGCACATGTTTTCAGGCCCCTTTTTGGGTCTAACGAGGTATGCGGTCAGGATAGCACAACGAGGGGTTGGCCACCACCATTACTGTCCTGGTGTGTCGCAATCCCCTTGACAAGTAGGTTGGACGGGTTGGAATCCCTCCCCTCTTGTGATACTACTCCAACAATATTTGTAATGCAATTGTACATGCATTTGCCTAGTCTTCGCCACATGCTGCGCACGGCTATGGAAAGTTTGAATGGTCTAGGCAATGGCACCATGTTGTGTCGTACTGTGAGTTAGACAGGAGCATGAAGCACGTGTCATAATGCACATCGTATGTACATGTGTTGTGCGTGTTGTGACGCTAATAAAGCCTGCCAACAACAGCAACCAAAAAAAATGTTTGCCAGTTCTGGGACAATTCACTTGTGGTAGTGTGACTGGTTGTAATGTGAGCACTGAATGGTGATGATGGTGCATGATGGTAGGCGGTGGCGACTGCCAATACTGGCATATGGGTCTGGGATAAATCTGGAACATTGTCCTTCACACGCACACAATGAAGGACTCCAGTTTTACACTGTCCAACATGCTGAAGAACACAGCCAACAAACCGTTTAAGGTTTGAACAGTCCCCATGGATGAAGCCATACATCCATTTCTGTGTGGGACAGCGTCAAGCTGCCGCCTCTAGCTTTGAAAAGGACCTGTTCAAACTGTAACAACCGCACACACCACACTATACAAAATCACACTTTACAACTACAACACACATCACCAACACTGGTTCCTGGCGGTATTCCCAGGTATTGTCCCAGAACTGGCAGACTTTTTTTTGTACTTCTTTTGGCGGGAATTGCCACCATTGCCATGAGGGCTGACTGCCACTACCATCTCGGTGTGTCATAATCCTCTTCATGTACGTGCTTGATTCCCTCTCAAAAAAAGAGATCTCAATCTCACCAAAAAAAGGTGGCCTTCATCTCAACAAGGTGTTCAAACCTGGATTCTGCTCTGGGGTTGGCTCACGTCGGACATGAACAAAAACACCTCAAAACTTCGCTCCGGCAGCCGTGTGGGGTGTCCCGCATGCCAGGTGGCGGTGACAGGGCGGGTAAGGCGCAGGCGGGGTCTTCAACTCATCACCCTGTGGTGGATCTCAGTCTAGATGATGAGGAAGAAGATGGGGAGCAGACTGAGAGGCACGTGGGGCAAGCACAGCCGCAGGGCAAGCAGCAGCAGCCACAGCAGCCGCCCTCCCTGCTTCGTGGCCTAAATGAGAGCCTCAGGACAGGCAGGCAGGCGAACAGCACGCAGGCACGCAAAAACCCAGACACAGCCCTCACCGCTGCTGGCTGGCCAGTACTTGTACTCGTGTGTTGCGTGCGTAGATGCCCAACAGCCAGAGAGGGTGTGTGTCGTGGGCGCCTGATTGGTATTCTCTGTGTGCCCTGGCCTTAGGACCAGTGACGCAAACCCTGAGACTGTCAGTCCGTGACAACGGCAGGGACACCAAGTACCAACAGCTCAGATGCTCATCTTGCTGCAAGGCCACAGGCCAGGAGAACTTCTATGCATACCCAGGGGACAAGACCTCCAAGGACGCCAGAGAGCAGGTTGCTGTCAAGCAGCGGAGCAGCATGTAGTTGCATTGAATACATGTTGAAGTTGCATACTACTGCCTCCGTACTATTTTGCTATCGTATTGTGACTTTTTTAAACCTCAACGTTGAGTCACGTTACTTCCAGATTCGTCGTGCACATCACTGTCCATACCACATTTCACGTTGGTGGAGGGATGGTGTGTTTCAGTACTAGTAGACACAAGTGCTGCGCGCTAAGATGACCAACAGCCTGATGCCAGTTCCTGGTTGAGGCGTCTTGCCTCCAGAGGGGTCGCAGGTGTTTGATGTGGGAGGAGCAGCCCATGGGTTGGATACTGAGGCAAACCGAGGCAAAAAAGCAACCGACCCCCAACGTCATGACCACAGGCATGAGAACGTGCTTTCTGCTTCAATTTGCATTCGCAATTGGCGCATTGTGGGGTTGCGTGCGCTTCGTCCACTGCTGGACCTTCTTTCAATTGAGGCACCCCTGTTGTATTCGTGTTGAAGTGCTTCAAGCCACAGATTGGTGCAACGTATGCCGTGACCTCAACACACATTCTTGTCTAGGCCTCTTGTGTTCATGTAACTCGTCCAGCGACACACTGTATTGCTATTTAGTACATACCCATACCGTGCTGACTGTACATGCCTGCCTGTTTGGTGTCAACGAGACTACGCACTTGTCAGACGTGCAGGCCAGAAGAAGGTACCAGTACTGTGACAGATGCATGAGGCAGCACACAGACCTGGCGACTGTCCCTGGGCTGCAAGGGCCATGCTTGCGAGATAGATGATTCAAGTTCCTCAACTTGAACCACCTAGAGCTGCTCATCTTCTTGGGAAATGTGTAGTCTCGAGCTGGTTGAGGACTTTTTCTACGTGTGATTCGGACACGGTGCTGTTGCCATGCAACCGTGCAAACACTGAGAATTGCAAGTGCACTAGTGCTTCCCATGGGACAGTTCTCGGTTGCCATGCAATCACTGAGATTTGAAAGTGTACTAGTGCTTGGCCTGGCCTAATCAGACATCATGCTCTAGATTGGGCACCAACAAACCAACCTATCAATGGCTTACCTTTGCACGGCTTGTTCGAACATTTAAACGTTCACCGGCTGCCGTAACCGAATATTGCGTGTTTTCCGAGGAACATCAGTTGATTCGGAGTAAGCATCCGAGAGCTCATCTCCGGGAATAGCTTGGGTAGCCACAAGATGATGACGTTCGGAGCACAGCGAGTGCCAATCAATAAGGGAGTGGGTAAGCAGGGGACACGGCATGCCAGTGCGAAAGGCGCGCAAAGGTAAGCAGTGCAACAAGTATGCACGCACAACAGCGCATGCAAGTGCCATGCAACATCATGTAGTGGAACAATGTACATGCACATGCATGCACGCATAACAACACATGCAAGTGCCTTGCTACGCCATGCAGTAGGAACACCGTGCAGCAGCATGTAGTAGGCGCAGGTGGGGTTGGGTGGTTGTTGCAATGTGCATTGACACGTGTGCACAAGGCAGTGTGCTTGCCTGCAGTGCCTCTACCAGCGCCTCTTGTTGCCTTTCATGGAAGAATCCCTTACAGCATGCGTTGGCATTCACGGGCCCGCTCTGAACACACTTGCATACAGGTTTTGCAGGGCACAGCATGCTGCCACTCCAGCATGCCGCACGGCACCTCCAAGCATCAACTCTCCATCATTCTTCCTGATCTGCAGGCGGAGAACTATCCTGGGTGCTGCCATGACGGTTGCATGGATGCTGCTGTCCACTGCCCTCATAGTGGCAAACAAGCACCTGTACCAGATGGGCTTCACCCACCCTTTCTTCGTGACTGGGATGGGACAGGTGTTCTCCGCACTGGGCGGCCTGGTGTTAGTGCAGGTGTGTGTGTGTGTGTGTGTGTGTGTGTGGTTTTACATTAAAAACGCTCTCTTGAACGCTATTGGTGACTAAGGCGCCAAATTTTTTTGATTTTCGTTCTTGCTCAGGATTGGCCAGGTCGATGCCCAACCCGTCCTGCATGCTGTGATGCATTCCTTGTGTAATAATGTGTACTAGGTTGTTAAGACGTGCTAGGGTTCCTGGGTCATGTGACGGCTGCCCTGATGCAGGCAGCTGTACGTGTGGCTGCCCTGTCATGACTATGTCCAAGGTTGGGGTGTGGTGTGGTCTAGGGTGGCGGGGGGTGGGCTGCGATGAGGTACCATGTGCCTTGCACACGATTGTGGTGAGGGGTGGCTTGGTGTGGCGTGCCTACTGTTTCTAGTGGGGTGGTGTGATGTGTGGCGTAATGTGTGGTGTTGGGAGGTTGTCAAGTGGGTTGAGGTGGGCTCAGGGGTGCCCCATACAACACAGTGTATTGCACACAGCGTGTTGCACACAGCTGGGCACTAAGGTACATGCCTTACTCCAACCTTGCAGCCTGGACCAGAACCCTGAACCCCATTGGTCCCAGCTCTGCATCCATCCCATGTGTGCCCATGCGTGCCCATGTGTGCCCATGCGTGCCCATGTGTGCCCATGTGTGCCCATGCGTGCCCATGCGTGCCCATGTGTGCCCATGCGTGCCCATGCGTGCCCATGTGTGCCCATGCATGCCCATGTGTGCCCATGCGTGCCCATGTGTGCCCATGCGTGCCCATGCGTGCCCATGCGTGCCCATGTGTGCCCATGTGTGCCTACTTGTGCCTATTTGTGCCCATGTGGCCCTGTGCGCAGGCGGGTGTGGCCACCCTGCGCCCATGTCCCGATCTAGAGTCCTGGACCATGCGGCTGTTGCCCATAGTCATCAGCACCAGCGCTACCATGTTCTACGGGAACGCCGCCTACCTCACACTAAGCGTCGCCTTCATACAGGTGTGACCAAGACTTTTGCTGTTTGACCGAGGGCATTGGCAGCTAAACCACGTGGGTGGGTGGGTACAGCACGTTTGGGTGACTAGATGCATGTGACCGTTGCCCGGCCGTTTCCCAACAGCAAACCTTACCTACGCCAGTTTAATTGTTGCCCTCAAACTCACGTGGATAGTACAGTTGTGCTGCAATAACCATGTACATGTTACACGTCCTGCCACCCTTGTTTTGCTTGTCTGTCTGTTTGTTTGCTCCAGATCCTCAAAGCGTTCACTCCTGCGCTGACGCTTGTGCTGTGCGTGGCTGCGGGGCTGGAGCGCTCCTCCTGGCCGCTGCTGGCGAGCGTGCTGCTCATTGCAGGCGGAACGGCAAGGTGGGCTGGTCAGCATCGCTAGTACATGTTTGGAGGCAGGCATGCGGGTGGCAAGACTGGGCCAATACCATGCATCATCAGTATTGAATGGCTTGACGTCATGGTTCAACCCACGGTATCACAGCTTGACACGACATAGCAGGCGGAACGGCCAGGTATGTGTGTGGGCGTGTGGCAAGGCTCGGGTCGCGGTGATTTGCGTGCGCCCACACATCCGCAGCTGTGCCCCTGCTCCGGCCATGGCATGGATTGGCATGTATATGAATGTCTTCCGTGGTGTGTTCTGGACATAGCAAGGCACCTGATGGTCATGGCTAGATGGTGACACAGATCTGCCAACAGCACTCTTATCATCATTATCATCATCATCACATGGCATCCGCAGATTTGTCTAAAACATTGCTCTAAACATGAAAGCAATAGCAGGTGGGCTTCAGAGTGCTGCATGCGAACCCATTGCCTCACAAAATCCCTCAGGAAACAGCAATGAATGCATGATGCCACATGATGAGTTGCCCGTTGTGTTCACATGGATCAGATTGTGCGTGCGTGCGTGCGTACGTGCGTGTGTGTGTGTGTGTGTGTGTGTGTGTGTGCGCGCGTGTGTGTGTGTGTGTGTGTGCGCGTGTGTGTGTGTGTGTGGCACTGATCTCACCCTTCCACGTGTGACCGCAGTGCTGTGCTGGTTGAGAGCGGCACTCCCTCCTTCCACGTGTGGGGCTTCATCAACTTCCTCACGTCCTCAGTGACAGAGGCAGCACGTGTGGTGGGTAATAGGACTAGGTTCAAGTTGACTTGGCTGTTGTCGCTAAGGGTACAGTGCTGACCACTGACCAGTAGGTTACCTGCAAAATCCCTTCCCGCCTTGCCCCTGCTGAGCAGTCTTCCACGGCCTGAAGGCGCTGTAAAAACCAACAACACACTGTGTCAACTCACAAAAGTGCACAAGAGCAACATGGATTGGGGTTTCGTCTGCTGTGCTTGGTGTCCGCTCAGGGTAAAGTGGTTGATCAAGCGACTAGTGTGCACTTGTCAGGACAGCGTCGGTATTGCCTTATTGTTATTATTATTATTATTACCATTATTGTTATTATTGTTATTATTATTATTATTATTATTATTATTATTATTATTATTACCATTATTGTTATTGTAGTCTTTGATGCAAGTAGCCCCCCTGACGAAGCCGTACTTTCAGTGAGGGGGGTTGGTTGTGGAAGGTGACTTATATACGTTTTACAACAACGCAACAAGTACGACACCAAGCATGCACTGGGCAGTATACTAGCATTGGTTGCACCACACACTGGACTGCAATACCTCACCCGACACATGCACAGCACACCCATTGCGCACTAGCCAGGCAACATCGGTGCTGCAGCACCTTACCAGTTACCACACACATGCACCACCAAGTGCAAGGCTGCAAGTGCAAACACCACCTGTGCTAACGACACTCTCATAGCCGCTGCTCTGGCCTCACAAACATCAACTGTTGCCTTGGAGCACGGCAGCCATTTCCACGTGGCAGCGGGAGATGAGAAGTAGGGGCTATATCGATCTAGATTGTTGACGAAGATGAGGGCGCTGCATGCATGGAGGTGCATGGGATGACTGCTGCTGCATGCATGGAATGGTGACTGTTGCATGCATGGGATGGTGACTGCTGCATGCATGGAATGGTGGCTGCTGCATGCATGGGATGGTGACTGCTGCATGCATGGAATGGTGGCTGCGCTTTCACTGTTGGTTCGTTTTGGCGACCTGTGTCGTGCCTGACTGAGCTAACAAGATTGAACTGGTCCGAGCCGACAAGACAGTGGTGTGCATCCATCGGAGGACTGCCCAACACTTATTGATCATGTGCTTGTGTTTTCAGGTTTGCAATACGTGCTCAGAAATGGCTTGCAGTTTTCACATCTGAGCCTGTGATGGTGTCTTTGTTGTCTTTCAGGTCGGTGCCGAGGTGTTACTTGGTTCCGCACGGTATAACAGCGCTGAGGCGCTCGTATACATAGGAGGACCCACGTGCGTTGTACTGCTGGGGTGCAGGTGCGTGCGTTACTGTCCGGTTAGGGCTCATCACACTGTACTGTATGAGCTGTCCTGTTGCGGGTCCGCTCCTTGCCTGCTCCGTTTGCCTCTGCCACCCGGCAGGCAGCGTTTTCTGCTAGCATCGTACATCGTACTAATTTACTTTAAGTTTCAGATGCAGTACAACGAACCTACAAGAAAGAGACGAAAACAGACAAATTTCTGCCAAACTTGCACGGAGACCGCCTTTGAAACCGATAACACGATGATTTAGTGTCAAGCATTTGCTAGAAACAAACGCTGGCGTCCCACCCTCCGACCCTCTGCCTGCCGCGACACTGCCCTGCCCACCCGCCCGCCTTGTTTCCCTGCATCAGCATTTCATGGCTATTGATCGACTTTGAGCTCATTTGTCCCTGGCTTGCGGCACACAGCCCGTATGCGCATCGCGCGCATTGACACGGATATGGAAAGGCACGACCATAACAACACTAGAAGAGCTCCACAAGCTGAGCGACACCTTGGTCCCGCCTTGTTCCCCTGCTTGGCCATTTTGAGTCCTGTTTTCCTGGCCTGCAGTGCGATATGGGAGGCCCAGGCCATCCTTGGGGGCACGGGGGCGCTGCTCCTTGCGCAGCCGGGCGCCTTTGCAATCGCCTTCATGCTCTCATTCCTAGTCAACCTGTCCTGCTTCTTCGCTATCAGGTGGGTGGGGAGGCGCCCTGGAGATGCCAACGGGTGCAAGCAGCTGCTGCAGTGGGATGTGGAGCCACAGCCACGGTCGCATTTACATCTACCAAATTTCAATAGAAACTCATGGGAATGGGGGTTTATGGAGATGTCGACCCGTGCGTATGCAAGTGTGCATTTTGCGACAGTCTGAGGGCCAAGGGTTGCGGCTGACGGGCGCACATCTACCGATGGCATGCCAACGATGCCAGAATGAATCCGCCAATGCCAATGCCATTGCCCAGCAGCTACTCAGTACCGTGCTGTTTGTTGAGCATGACACCAAGCTTGGTTACTTGGTCCGCCAATGCCAATGCCATAAAGAATCCGCCAATTCCAATAATGCGGCAGCAGCCACTCCACTCAGTCAAGATGGCATGCTCAAAACTGACCAACTCTGGCCACAAAGCCCAGCAGACCAACCATGCAGCGCAAGACACAGGCAACTCCAGCACATGCGCACCACAGAGCAGGGAAGCGCAAGGAGGCCTGCATGGGCCGCCACCCGGCAAACATCAAGACAGGGTGGTGTGGGTGGGAATCAGAGCGGTGAATTGGTTGGCTGTTCAGTCAACAGTCTGTTATCGTGCCAGTGCCTTCCATGCTTTTGGTAGGGTATAGGGCCGGAGTTGGGACAGCAGACAGTGGGCCGGGCGACTTGAGCTACTCGCTGCATTGCGGTTTAGTAAGGGTTGATCACCTGGTTACACAGTGACCTCCTAGCATCATGGTCATATCGAATGTCGGGTAATACCAATGGCAAGGCATCACATGTGTTATTCCGGCCTCCTTGCGTGCTGACACAAGACATTGATGAGGTTGAAGTGGCAACTGTTATGCAGCTTAACAGACGTTCCTGTCCGTTTCTTGTGTGCAGGTACACGAGCTCGCTGACCTTCAAGGTAAGCGTAACTGACGCGAACTGTACTCCAAACTTGCACAAGTGGAATGGTTGTCTCGAGCTTGCACTCAATGTCCAGGTTGATACAGGTTGTGAGCAAGAGGTGTTCCGCTTTCACCACCACCGCACCATGCAATTGGGGCATGGCAAAAGCAGTGACGAAGCAAGTGGTAATCAGTAGCAAGAAAATTCAATGCTTGACAGACATACTCGGCTTTTGTGCTCTGTATTGAACAGTTGACAACCTGTCCTGTTGTCTGCAGGTGGCTGGGTGTTTAAAGAACGTGGCAGTGGTGTGGTATGGCGTGGCAGCTCACGGAGAAAGTGTGACCACCCAACAAATGTTCGGTTATCTGTTATCCCTGGCGGGTTTCGCCATGTATTCATGGGTTAAGAGCAGCCAAGGGATAGGACCTCAGCCAGGAGTGCGAAGAACAAAACCCTAACAAAAAGTGACAACGTGTGAATCAAGCTCCATGTGACCGGGTTGCTAACGCGCTATGCATGTGTTCGACTCACTTCAACTGGACCTGTCTCGCATTCCTTCTGGCTCTAACTTAGGCATGGTTGCATGCACGACATGCAGTGCACAAACAAGCTTACGTGCTCTTGATTCTCCAGTTACGCTCCCTGCTCAGTGTTAGCATGCTGACACTGCTGGCCGTCGGCACATTCCCGCAGCATGGAATATGGTCGGCACATGCCCGCACGTGGCCGCGTATGATATAGGCTCACCTGGCAAACATGGTGTCGCACGGCCCAAGCCATCATTTCTTACCGGCCCCACACCCCCACCAACATTCCGTTGTGTGGTGTCCGATGTACTAGTCCGCCTGCTGAGTGGCTACCATGCAAGGCAGGGCTTCGCTGTTTCAGTTCTCGGCGAGGAAAAGGCCTTGCGACATATGCCGATCCGAGCCACTATTGCATGCATGCAGCACACACAAGCACCTTCACACATGCAGCACATATCACCAAAGCAGAGTGATTCGGAGTCTTTCCTCCTCTGAGCCTCCTCCCTCTGCATGAAAGTACGGCTGTACTTCGAGCCCTGCACGCAGCTGGAATGGTTGGTTTCAGCTTGCACACAGTGGATGACACAGCTTGTGAATGAGAAGTTCAGTGGTAGACGATCATATGCCATGCAATCCGGGCACGGCGAAGCAAAGACATGTAGCAGCAAGACATGTCTGCACACTGTTGTCAAACTGTTGTCATGAAACGTTGTAGATGCTGCTAAGCTGGCCGCTGCCTTCTTGGCTGCTGCCACCTCGTTTGCGTCTGTATCTTATGGTGCAAGATTGGTTCGTGACCTTATCACCCGACCTTGAGTAGTGCACATTCTTGCCAGAGGACTTGGTGCAAACACTGCATAGCTGCTCGTGCTTGTTGCCCAGGCTGTATACAACGGTGTGCAGGTGGTGAAGGTGTATGTGTTGCTGCTGCGTCTGCGCTGCCAAGTTGGCAGAGTGGCAGAGGCAGAGGACGTCAGCTCGTGGGCCTGTCCAAAACCGAGTGACAAGCCCCAGAGTTGACAACACTGCGAAAACGGCCAAGTTCCACTCAGACTAACCGCGCTAAAGGGCTAGAGAATTGAAGTCTTAAAGTAGAAGTGGAAATAAGTAAATCTGCCTGCCGCCAACTCGTTCGCGTTGGCTTGAGTTGGCTTGAGGTTCGAAGTCAAAGGAGCAGATGACCGAGATGGACTGCCGACATCGGACGCTCATCCTCCTAGCACTTATGGGCTCCATGGTTGCATCGCAGCAGAACGTCACATTGCAGGGGAGCCGAGCCACAAACCTGACAGCAGTCACGTCAGCAGTGCAGTCACACGCGCAGACACCAGCAGTGCAGTCGCAGGCGCAAGCGTCAGCAGTGCAAGCACAGGTGCTAGCGTCAGTAGTCACACTGCAGTCACCGGTAGAGTCGACACCAGCCAATGCCAGCCAGCTGGTGCTCAGATTTTGCGAACCGCACAGCACCAAGCACCCGTTCGTCTTCTTCTGGCAAAGGTTGGCAATTCCTGTTCATAGCATGCAGCCTCTATCCCAACGTGCGTCAGCGTCATCCGGGGGGGGTTACCGGGGGTACATGCGCTGCTGGTCGGCACATCCTGTTTCCGTTGACTTGCGCTGCACCGCAGCGAGGCCAATGTGCTCCGTGCAGGAAACCAGCAAGCACAAGAGGAGTGATCCACACCCATGCGTCCACTCACACAATTTGCAACGCCATATGCGATGCAGGAACACAGCTGGAGTAAACCTCATAAAAAGTATCCAGGCGGCAAGTGCTAAGCACAACTACACAGCAGCACTAGAATGTGTGAATGGCACAGTGTGTTCACCCGAACTGGGGCGACGGGACTGGCGTCATCAGGTCGGTGTTAGTGTCATTCACGATTCATCATTACATGGCTGATCATGACTAAATCCACGGTATCACAGACAAGCCATTTGCGCGTGTGCACCGTCTTGTGTGTGTGTGTGTGTGTTTGCACGTGCATGTGTGAGCATTGCGCGTGTGTGTGAGAGAGAGGAAGAGATAGAGAGAGAGAGACTCAGTGGCCCTCAGCAGCTTCCATAGCGCTCGCAGTTGACAGAACTGAAGGCCTTTCGGGTATCTATAAAGACTGCATTTAGTGATGTGTTGAGGTATCGTGCTAACATGGCCCAATGCCGCATGCTGAACAGTGCATCGCCTGTCCCCGTGTTAATAGGGATGTTAAACCATATTGGCAGTCTACCAGCTGGTTGCACAGGTGTTGGTGGGCAACACCTGTGGACGATCATGATGTAGACCTTGCTGCAAACCTTCAACGGTTTGATGCCTTTGTAATCATCTGACGCAAGCTAGCTGACATTGGCATGTGCTGTGTCTGTGCGTCAGTACTTGCTTCATTTGTCATGTGTGTAGGCATGCGCATATGTGCCTGTGCGTACGTGTGCATGCCAGTGGAATGACGCAGGGCAGGAACACACGCCTGCTTGCATCTGCGTGTGGATTGCGGTTGAAATTGATGGGCATGCCCGCATGACGTGCGACATGCCATTGCCTGTCACGTCTTGCAGATCTTAGCAGGCCACTTCACGTGGAGCAATGTGTTTGCAGGGCTCAAGTACAGGGTGCAGCAGCCGCCTATCACATGCCTAACCATCTTCCAGCATCCGTTTGAGAGGATTCGCTCGTGCTTCTACGCACATTGGTCGACCATGGTGCGTGGGTCACAAAGAGGGATTGGCGAGGGTGATAAGGAATCGCTTTACATTCACGTCACTGCGTGCAATGCGCACGCGAGCGCCGTACCGCTACTCTACTGTTAATTGCGTTGGTATTATTGCTGTATTGCCACACGCTGTGCGCAGTACATTGGACCTTTGTGTTCTTATAGTTACTAATTTGTTTTGTTATAGATAGTCACTGCTGCTGTCGTTATTGTTGTTGGTGTTGATGCATGCAATGTGCAAAAGGACATGTCCGCAATCTGGGGACAACATGAGACTCACAGTCAATTATTACAAGCCGTATGCGAATTTATAGATGGCGTACTCGTACACCGGCAAGTGCTGCCAAACCTGATGACAAGGGAGGCCGCTGGGGGTGCGCAGAAAAGGGCAAGCAGGGATCTGCACACCAATGGGGGTCACAAGCAAGCAGATTCCAACATGCCGGTTTGTTGCCGTGCCGTGTGCTGCAGATGGATTGGTCCGAGCTCACACCAGAGCAGGTAAGGAAACGAGTGAGAAACTGCGGATGGATGTGAAGGTGGACGGGTAATAGGGTCATATGGTTAAACGTTTGTGGGTAGGCGTCGTTGTCCACATTGTGCGACCATCTCGCGGTAATTCTACGCGACAAGTGCACTGCCATTTGCTGGCGATGCATGGCAACAAGCGCCTAACAAGCACAAGCCGGTCAGAGCAGAGCATGTCAGAACACCTGAAAGCACAAGCTTTTCAGAACATTTGAAAGCACGAACATGTCAGAACATCATGATTTGGGGGCTGCAGCGCAGAGCAGAGGCAGAGCAGAGGGCAATCAGCTTGACAGGCAATCAACATGGCATCACGCGGCTTCAAACCCTGACTGCTGACCAACGCTATCTAACCCTCACCTGCCCGGCTGCAGATGCGTCAGGTGCTGACCGAGCGCCGCACAGCCACGGGCCACGGATGCATCAACGAACCCATCAGACTTTTCTCAGGCTTCTCTGACGAGGTGAGTGGCTCTGACAAGGTGAAGGAGCCTATCACTAGTCGTCCCCTTTTATTGAGGGCACACCACTAGTTGCCCCTTTTTATCAATCCTCACTATGTGCTGTTGCAACAATTGACTAGGCCGGCCTGACTTCCCTATGCTGCTACAGCCTTTCTCGTTCTTGGCTGTTGTAGCAGGCATTCAGTCATTTGACCTACTCGCGATTGGCATCATCAGTTGCTTTCTGCTGGGTTGGTTGCCGTTTGCAGGCGATCATCAATCAGTTAGGCCAGCACCCTGCACTAGCAAGGCATCTCACGCAGCTGGCCATGAACAATCTGGAAGCGTGTGTGGTTCTCATGCAAGTGAGTGGCACATGGGTGTGATCTGGTGTGTAGTGTGTGGATGAGCACATGACTGATAGGTGGGGAGCACGTGTCAAGGGGTGAAGCGAGTGAGCGTGCCGCCACAAGCAACAAGCAGTCAACTATTCCCACCATTCTTCCACACGTGGGGCTGGCATGATGTGTCAGAGGATGTATCACGCGTGCACATGTGCAGTACAGGCACCATGAGTTCACAGAAGACTGTTCTGCCGTGGACCATTGCCTGTGTCCATCATTCTCCACCCAAACCCTGTCACGACCATGTTCTGGCAGGGTTCAAGACTGCGCACAGCCCATCCAAGACTCCATGTGAACAGGATTGTGGCATACCATAAGATGGCAGTGGTGGTGGCCACCCCTCGGGGTGCTATTCTGTGTCACATCAGCGGGCTGGTCGTGAGTGCTCACACGCGCTTCCTGCCTGCAGGCTGACTTGTATCGTAACCGCACCAAGCATGTGCTCGACCGCTGGGTGCCGTGGCTCAACGCCACCAACATCACGGACCCGGTCAGCACAAGGCAGCAACCCGAAGAACTGACCGAGGAACAGCAACAGGTGGGGATGAATGTAGGGGATGGTCTGTGAAGGGCGAGAGAGCAATCACCAGCTCAATTTTGAACAAGGCGACAGCGTCGCGATATGTGACTGCTGATAACAGTTTCTGTATCACATGTTGAGAGAGGCAGACCACTAGCTCGCCCACAAAAGTAACAAAGGAGACTTTTATCGTGTCGTGTTGGTCGCCACTGTGGCGATCACCCCACAGCGCCTAGTTGCTTGAGTGTGAGTTGAACGGCCTGACCTCACGGTCAACCCACAGAACGACCCATGGAGACGGCACCCTGACAGGCTTAATCCGCCTTGGAAATCACAACAGGGGCCAAAGGGTGCACGCCTTGCGCTCAAACAACCATTCCTGTCTCGTTCTGTGACCAGAAAACGTTGTCGAGCTTTTAAAGTGGGAGCTGGCAATGAATTCTGTGTCCTCAGCTGTACTGGTTGCCCCATGTCGAGCTTTCCAGTGACGGCTCATCGAAATGGACAATGTTTTTCTTCAGCTGCGTTGACCTGTCTCTTTTTCAGTGACATTCAACGAACAAAGCGGCACTGTATGTCTCTTGTTCTGTGACATTCAACGAACAAAGCGGCACTGTATGTCTCTTGTTCTGTGACATTCAACGAACAAAGCGGCACTGTATGTCTCTTGTTCAGTGACATTCAACGAACGAAGTGGCACTGTATGTCTCTTGTTTGCAGGTGATTCGGGAGGTGGCCGCGCCAGAGTTTGAGCTGTACAGATGGGCCAGGCAGCGGTACATTCAGCAACTAAGGGAGCTGCGCAGGGCAAGCGCCGAGCAAAATGACACATGCATACCCAACCCATACAAGCGACCGCCCTGTCGGCTATGCGCCCCCGAGGCAAGATAGTCATGTCAAATGCCAGCTTCAACGTGTTCCAAAGCACTTCCCGCTGCATCCCATGCATGCATGCGGGCCATGGGTGCCTGCGACTGGGGCCCATAACACGTGACCAAGCTGTGATCATTGGATCGCTCTTCAACAAATTAGCGGTTGAGGGCTGCACTAGGCAATGCATGCAGCAATCAGCTGGTGCGGCTGTGTTACGTTTGTGCATGCATGCCACCCCCGGGCACTGGCTGCTGTCTGGTGGAGGGAAAGAAGCACGGTCTACCGGTCTCTTTCAAGGAGAACCGTGAAGTGTGCCATGTTGCTGCAACTGTGGCTGTGGCTAATGCTGATGTGATGTCGAGTATCTAGCCTTCCTCCTGGGACTCTAGACGGACTCGTTTGATCAGCTTCAAGCCCGATGCTGGTGTTGTCCCTGGATCGGTTCTTGGTAAATCGGTCGGACAACACAGACCCCCAGACAGAGCGGAGCGGCTGCACCATCAGGGTGGATAGATGCCAGCGCTGGCCCTTGGCACTGCCACACAACCGGCCGCAGGCGGCACCAACCACATTCATGGACGGGCGGGAGATGACGGGGTGCTTTCCCATGCGCATCCCAGCCCCGGCGGCAGAGAACACCACAGCACCCATCAGCCTCACCAAGCCCAGACGAGGACAGCGGCTAGGAATGCTCCTTGACAATGTCAGTGTCAGCCTGCGTGGCGATGTGTGTGTGTGTGTGTGTTTGGTTTAGATGGCACAGTTTCATCCTGATGGGCCGGCTGCACAAGGCACCCTGGGCTAACCTGCCCGACGCCACATGGCAGCTGCCCACTGACTGGAAGCTAGCTGACTGCTGACTGGCTGCTGAGTACTGATTAGGCGCGTGCGAGAGAGAGTGAGAGAGACAGAGACAGCCCTTACATCAAGCTAGCGGATCCGCATAGACTGTGTAAAAGGGGTTCAGGGACCCCTCTGCCTTACATGCACACTGTTCTGGCAATTGATTCTCCCTTTTCCCATTTCCTGGCAGCGCATTCACTCTTTTCACAGATTGCCTTAGCATAGTGTGTGGCTCTGTGTGAAGAGATCGGACAAAAGTATTTGCGTATCAACTCAGGACCCATGAATAAGGTCCATGACAGGGTATGGTAATGGTAGATGTCAGCATGGCCTGGGGATGGGAAGGCGTTGCCTGCTGGCTGTGCTAAAGGCCCTCACAAGCGCCAGCCACCCCAGGGCTTGGACTTGGCCAGCCTTAAGTTGGCATTTACTGGCACCTTGTGTGGTGCTGCGACACACCTTAGTGGCCTTGCGTTAAGTTGATTGTGATGGTCATGAAGCGATTGACTTCCGAGGTGCATTCTGGTTTGTCCACCAATTATTGTGTCAGGGGTGTCGTGTTCGTGTCGCAAAACCAACTAGAGACTGCAGTCCTGCATGCCTGTGTCCAACTAATTGGACTGATTTTTTATGGCTACTGAACTGGCTACTGAACTGGCTTCTGTTCGTCCTGTTGTCATGAATGCGTTTGGACCGAGCCCTAACCTGAGCATCTGTCCTCGCATGTGGCACTGCTTGGTTGATCGGCGCCAAGTTCTGAGTGGCAGCAGCACTTACTGTGGGCCTATAATAATGCTGGCCGAGTGTTTGACATGTTCTTTCTATCCGTATTATCAGAATTCCACCTATATCGGAAACCGAAGCTCCCTTGCCATAACAACATATCATTGTGGAGGTGTGGTGTGTATGACTGCCTTTGCAACAGTTGATGCTCTGATTTCGAAGCTAAGTCACAAGGTGAGAGCATACCACTAGGCGCCTCACACACGTGAATCACGCGACGTATGGATAGCATATGTGTGTATGCACTGTGTCTGGTGCGTACCGATTTCTTTCCTGTCAACACCTGATTGTTGACCTGAGCCACGTTCCCGCCAGCTTCCCATGGGCAATGCCATCACCTGTTTTAAGGGCAGAGGTTTGCTTGCCCGTCTAGGAATTACTGACTGCACTATTACGACTGTAAAATCATCATTGTCTACGTTTGACAAGATTGTCAGCTGGTATCCACATGGCGTAGGCGATGCCCACTGTAAGTCATGTCACGGTACAGAAAGCCAGCCCTGACCGCATCATTGATGTCTAGAGCACGCACAGCATTGTCAGGCGATTGTGCGGGCTCCTGGGGCTCAGCAAATTCTACATAGAACCCTGAAGTCTTTCTACTGATTTCTCACGAGTTACTATTGAATTTTCACCGTCTCCCTCATCTGAACCACACTTCTGTGACATGCCTTACTTCTGATCGTCTCAGTATCCGATCAGCTTTCAGGGCTTCTAACTCGGGGATTGCACCCCAAGGTGGGTGTGTTAACCACCAACATTGTGTCCTGAGCAATAATGGCCATGTTCAAGTCATTGCCCAACTCAGAGCGGGGTAGAATGTTTGTATGTACAGGAACGCCGCACAGCAGTGCATGTCCGTTACAATGCCAAGTCAGTCTGGGTGTGCTGGGTAGCCCAGCAGTGCAACTTACAGCCATGCCAGCCCCTCTGCAATACAACTGATCAGATCTTCGAATCCCAGATCGTGCATGCGTCAGACGTTGTAGGTAAAGCCGTGGTGGCTTTACCTACAACGATCGGGTTAGAGCAGTTTGAGCCCTCCACGGCCAATACGGCACTGCTCCAACTGGGTTTGCATGCCAAACGTTTGTGTCCTAGCTGTCAGTGTCCCCATCATGTTACGGCATAACAATAACAACTTCTGGGACAGCAAACCAGGAGACAGGAATTACATTGTCAAAACAGGTCTGTCCTTCTTTATGGGACGGCGTTGGTTCCGTCCCCTCACGAACGCTGGTCTGGCAACCCATTACACGGATCAGTCACAGTGGTAGCCCACCACTCAGATCAAATGCCAGCGTCAGAGCATCAAACAACAACACCGACATAGTTTCCTTTCCTCCCTTGAGGCTTGGTACCCCTCACTTCGTAACTAATGTTGTCTCCCGGTATGGTGTCGCCAAAACGCCAAACAAACACATGTCAAGGCAGGCCCGCTGGCAGCACTCGAAAGGCACACATCAGTGTCAAGGATTTGCCTGCCCAACAGACTGTTGTGTGCTGTGCCTGCCCACAGCACACAATTATGCAGCACTCGTGTGAAAGAGCAGGTACGGGACTGAAGGATGGTCTGTACAGGTTGCAATGTGGCTGCGTCGTGTCGGCACTCATCAGCACTATTGTTTCAGTGGTGCAAAGGTAAAAGCAAAGCATGCTAGCGATCAATATCTGCTTAGCGTTTTCCTATCCAGTTGGCGTCTTCCTACGCCATGTCAAAGCCTGCCGTACAAAGCTAGCAGAGCCTGGAGGTCTGGTCAATGCTAATTAATAACCCTTGCCTGATGATCGCGGGGCGCTGTACTGGAAGTTGATAAACCCACGTGGCAAAAAACGGATTCCGACATCACGCATGTACAGATCAATGGCTGCACCCTCTTGCCTGCACGAGCACACACCTGAACCAAAAGACCTCACACCTCGTCATCAAACAACCAACAGCCGTTGAGTGCCACGCTGTCTTGCTTTCGCAGCCCACAAAAGAAACTACAACAGCACGGGACGTGCACCCTGCCTTGCATACCTCTCATCAAGTGAAGGAAGTGAAGGGCATTGCTCCTCTCATCACACGTCCTCAGAGCAAGCAAACAGAGCGGTGACTAACCACTACTGGCACAGTTGCCTCTACTTCTCGGGAATTGCTAGCGCTCAAGCTCTCTCAACATGTAATGAGCTGCACAACATGACCCCAGGACGCCGCGAGGACACGGCTTAGCAGCTGCCAGGTGACCAGCGCATGCCTGCCATGTCACGATGGCCCGTCACGATGTGACGATCGCCCTGACCTACCCGAGAAGAAAGGCAAGAACGGGATTGTCCCAGCAGTGGCAAATCCATTTCGACAGCTGAGCAAGCTGAGCACATCCGCCTCTCACGAGGCCACTTCTGATTGCATTCAGAATGCCCTTTCCTGTTAGGCCACCATCAGTTGCTGGAAAAGCATCACATGAAGACGTGTGGCATCTCACTCTTTGCACCGCAGCTGCCACACATCTCTCTCTCACACCAAACCCTCTCATCATACCATGAGCAGCAAAACAAAAGAACAACGCAATCAAGCTTTTGAACTCGAATCTCTCGTTTGAACTCGTACATCTACCTCCCTCATACAAACAACAGCCGTAACATCCTTATCTGCAACAAGCATGTGATGGTGTACTGCTCTCAGCTGCTGTCACACGGATGCTGCTTGCAAGATTGAGCGCTTCTTCCTCCCGAGAACGCAAAATGACCATCCTAGAAACGGGAAGAACCCGGAAACACGAAACAAAAACGTCAGGCTTGGTTCCCTCACTGCTTGGGAGGCATGCTCTCAGACATGTGCTCTCAAAGAGTGCCTCAAACCACACCTTTGCAAGTGAAACAGGCTGCCAAGGCTGCATCACATGGCTCCAGCATGGCACGTGCCTTCGCCAAGATGCGCTTGGGATGTCCATGTCATGAGAACCACCAACCAACGCATGCATCCACTCACTAAAAAATATGAGGTGCAACAGCAATACGGCATCAGGCATGTCAAACAGTGTGTGAACTGAACTGAACTGAACTAGGCACATGCTTTCACGTCACTGATCTGTGTTTACCCATGTGGTGTCCTGCAAGAACACAAAAGCCGCCCTTTCTGCATGATGGCAGGGCCATGCACCGATGCAATGCAACAGTTGCTTCATCCATTTTCAAGCGTTTGAGCACGGCACTGATGCATGGGATGCAATGCTCAGTTGTGTCATCCATCTTCAAGCGATTACTATGTCATGGGTCAAGGGTACCACGTGCTTGTGGTTGCTGTTCATCTCTCTGCAAGGCATGACCTTGGCACTCGTCTGTGAGCAAAACCTTGGAACGCTACTCTCAGTACCTCCAAGCCTCTCTTTAAAGTATGCCGTTTCAGCAGCGCTCATAGGCACGACGACTCAACTGCTCCGTCAGGTACGTCACCGAGCGTTTCTGACGTTTCTGCTGAATAGCATGACGGTTCAGAAGCGAAAGGCGATCCAGACACGTCGGAAACGTCCAGCTTGGAGATGTCTGCCTTGGACACGTCCGTTTCAACAGCTCCCACTTTCGACAGGTCCGTTTCGGCAACCGGTGATTTCGAAACGTCCATCTTGGGTGCGTCCGCTTTCAGGACGTCGCCATCTGCCTTACAAACGTCTGTTTTAGAAACGTCAGTGTTGACAATGTTTGCCTTCCTGCACAGGGCAGGCAACGACAAGCATACACTTCACGCTGCTTCTGATTGACATGCTTCTGACATACACTTCATGCTTTTTGCAGCAACCCTACTCTTGTGCGGGGTAATCAGAGCTGAAATCTGCTGTGCAAAACGAGTTCCTTGCCACGGACCTGATTACATAGGCGAAGAAGAAGTCATGCTGCTGCGTCCCCAGTCCCAGAGAGTGAACCTCCGTGAGCTGCACACATGCAACCACACCAATTTCACTGAAGCCAGACCAGTCCACTAACATCCATGCCACACCATGACATGCCACGTCACACCATGGTTAAGTATGATGGACATGCTGTGATAAATGTTGGGGTACAGTATGAGGAGACTAAATCATAATCCTGGACAACACAACGACTCCCAAAACCAGTAAACAAAATGACAGAGACCTCAGAACAGGGACAGAATACAGAGACAGCACACCCCCGCCCGCCTGCGACCATCATGCCCCCTCCACCCCCCCTCCCTCCCCCACCTTCTGCACTGCCTGTTCGTGCGTGTACGGCCCCATTACGTCAATGGGCGTGTCCTTGCTGCCTCTGGGCCCCTTGGTGTCCAGCACGCGGCCTGAGAAGGAGGCCTCGCTGGCCAGGTACAGCGCGGGCTTGGGCAGCAGCAGGACCTGCGCAGTCAGCGCAAGGGGAGGAAGACATGTGTGATACTGAGAGAGATGCCATGCTATGTGTGTGCGTGTGTGTGTGTGTGTGTGTGTGTTTACATCTGTATCGTCCGTCAAGTGGAACAGAAGACGGCGTGATGGTCAATTACGCATCTCGTGTGTGCGTATGTGTGTATGTGTGTGTCGTTTTACATTGGGAGCGTGTTTCCACGCTTGAGTTTGTGTGTGTGTGTGTGTTGAGGAGGGGGGGAGGGGGGGGAGGGCTGCACACAAGCTCAATGTGCGTTCGGCTGCACATACTGAAACACATAAGCTGGAGCCGCATGCACTTTCCTGCACTTTTCCCCATGCACTATTCCCCAATACTACCGTGACCGAACTACCTGAATCGTAAACTGATGCAGACTGTGCGTCACAGCCGAACTGCATCGGCACGATTACTCCGTCATCGGAGCGCATGGTTCCAATCGACATCCTTGACCCACCATTCTTAACTTCTACATTACGATATCCTGTCTCCTCAGCTGCTATAGCTTGTCTTAACGTTTTGAAACCAGTAGGCATCGCTCAGTGACGGTGGATGGTGGCTTGGAGGCTTGTGAGCTGCCACACGTGCATGTGGCTGCATGACAGCGTGCTCGGCTAGTCAGACAGACGTCCTAAGTAGCTGCTGCGGTTGTTGGAATCCTTCCCAGTCTTTTGATGGGGCACACAGCACATGGACATCCAATGGACATCTCAACATCGTGCAACTGTCCTTGCTCTGTTGCACCAACTGACACGGTTGTAAAAACAACAACAACAACAACAACAACAACAACAACAACAACAACAACAAGTCTGTTGCCGAGCTTGCTACATGATGCTTCCCGGCCGCACCTCTGTGTGCCAACGTGAGCCGGGGGGTCCCTTGACGACCGGACCCCGCACCATGGGGCTGCCCAGGCTCACCAGCAGGAACACGCCACCCGGACGCAACACCCTGCGCAACACGCATGGGACACATGGGACACATGGGACAAGGAATCAATGACCACGTGATGTTGCAGGCAAGGTGTATGCAAACACAGAAGGGGGACTTAGGAGGGCCGCGTCACCCAACAACATTTGGTTGGGTGCTGAACGTCCCCGCGCACGTCACCCACCAGCCGTGTAGATTAAAAGGTTTCTGCCCACCACCCTTTTGTGCGCTCCAGAACCCTTTATGCAACGCAACTGTTGCACAGCATTGGACCGGTCGTTAATGCAGGGCAGATTGGACTGGTGGCGCAGCTGATCGCAAGCCGACACCCTGAATAGCAGTAAAGAGTGCACCAGAGTACAGAGTGAAATGATGGCGCACCCACCTGTCCACCTCTTTGAGGTAGTTCATGACGTCTGTGCAGCCGCCCTGTGCACAGGCCACTGCGTCCAAGGTTCCCTTGTCGACCACCCCTCCGAACATGAGGTCAGGAAACTGATCCATGTCCCTGCATGCACGCGCACACATGGCAGGAGTGTCACACGCAGGCAGAAAACAAATCCTGGCAGGCTGGAGTGCCCACCTCATATGCAGTAATTTCGGGCTGTTCAATGTTCTTGCAGGACCTTTCCCTTTTTGCGTGTGATCTCCCCTGCATCGGTTACTTCTGTATAACGATGTGAGTGCCAGTTCCCTAGCAGTCATCTCTCTCCTCAACCTTTCATGTGCCTCACTCATCACTCTCTCTCTCTCATACCTTTCATGTGCCTCACCTGCAATCGCAGACCTTGTAGTGAAGCTTGGAGTTCTTATCATGTTGTGCCTGCATCTGTTGAATCACCACACTGCTGACGTCAATCTGCAGAAAACAAAGGCGAAAAGCAGGTGAAAGAGAATGCGCGTGCGTGTGTGTATGAGAGGAACGGGAGTTGAAGAACGACAGAGTGGCGCGCATCTCTCGCACTTGCGTGTTGGCCATGCCTTGCAGCACGGTGTGCCTCTGTTATGAATGTCTGGTTGAACGGCCTAGTTTCATGCTACCGCCTGGGCCACACCCCTTACATTGGTGACGCTGACGAACCCATCGGCTGCCATGCCCTCCTGGATGGTGCTGTTACCACAGCCCACATGGAGGCATGGGAGGTCTCGCACTGGGCCCAGCACATGCCGTATCAACTCGCCCATCGCCTTGTAGGTGAAGAACCTGTGGCACGTGGGACACATGCGTCAGCACGTGAGATAAACAACAACAACAACAACCAGAACAGTAGCTCTCAAGTCTGGCAGAATGACAACAGGAACTAAACGTAGGAGTCACAGGCCTGGCTTCTGATGTTCTGCTTGGTGTGTAATCGTGATAAAAGGAGTTGCTTGTTGCGTGCCCGCATCTCATGCGTGCGTTTGTGCTGCCGCTTGCTGAACTGGCGCCTTGAAGAACTGTTGTGATCACTCATGCCACTGCAATGCTGTCATGCCCTGACAGCCGCACTGGGCATGAAGCCCGTGCCAGCCTGGTGCATCGTGACCTAGAAAAAAACCCTAAGGCTTGTACTTCTTGCCTCGGACGCGTCTTACCAGTCGAAGTTGCAAGCCCTCTCCACATAACGCTTGTCCCAATAAGCTGTACCAGCGTAGGTTGTAGCGAGGGGTTTTTGTGCTGGGATACTCGGCGCTGGCTGATTGTTGGGGTAGTCGGCAGTGTCGCTTTCCGAGGCGGCTGTGGTTGCTGAGGGTTCACAAGCGGCAGAGGCAGCATGTCTGCCGAGTGGCGGGACTGCGACTTGAAGAAGTGCCCCTGGCCCTTGGTGCTTTACGCCAGTCATACGGGTCGCTGATGATTGTGGGTTGTTTTCACTCCCCGGCACAGACAGCCCTGGGGCGGGAGTGGTAATTGGTACTGAGGCTTTTCACCATACCCAGAGTTGAAGTTGGCAAGAAAAGCCGCTTGGACAAAAGTTGTGTCTCTTCACGATTTGTCCGCGCAAAATGCGAGCCTCACCATCAGGTCACTGTGGTTTCGGAGAGCAGGACCTGTTTTTGAGTAACGGAAATATCAGATATTCACTGATTCTTCGAGCCCACCTGATGCTGGTGCTGCTGGTGGAGGGAATGGTGCAGACCGTTGCGCCATGCAGCTTCGACATCTCGATGGCTTGCCCGCACAGCTTTCTGACTTGGCACGTCTTTTGCCTTCTTCAACACCAAAGCAGACACACACCTCCTAACCAGCATGCATGTACGCGCCGGACGAACCTGATTTCAGAAGATGCTTATCCACAGTGACCTAGGACACGTTCGGTCTACATTTCTGGAAGCACAACTGCGAGTGGAACCCTCATTACTCATGACGTCCAGGCTGCACCCATGACCGACCTCTCAATGAGGCAGAAATCTTTTGTCATGATGTTCCCGTACCGCATCAGTTGTTGGCGCGTGGTGCCTGTACCTTAGCAGTCGGTATGTCGTCATTCACAAGGTGGGAGGCCTAGAAAGAACAAAAGGTTTCTGCCAGTTCCTGGACAGTTCACTAGCTCGCCCCAACAAGTAAAAAAGCGTATTCCACCGTGTCAGCAGCGGTTAGTGCCCCTGTGGCGGTCCCCCGACAGAGCTTCCTCATCAAGCAGGCAGGGAACCCAGTCCGTCCAATGAGCATGTGACGAAGAGCTTTCAGACATGGACCTTTAGAGGTTCACAGCATGTGAATCAAATCCACACCTGGTACTGCGTTTAAGTTGGGACATAGCCTGTAACAAGCCTTTCTTATATGCAGGCAATCCAGCCGAGTCATCCTAAAGGCATAACGCCAATCAGTGCCTGTTTGCCACATGTGTTTCAAGCAAATGTGAACACGCATGCGTAGTTTTTCTGTGGCGTCATGGCAGTTGTTTACACCCATAGTGCATGCGAGCATTAACTGCAGCTCTCCAGCAGCACAGGCTGGCATTGACACATGTTGCTGTTGGCACACGGTAGATGTGAAAATGGGTACAGCTCTGACCTTGTTCAGCTCTGACCTTGAGGGGTTGCCACCACCACTTCTATCCCGGTGTGTCGCAATCCCCTTCGCTTGTAGGTTGGACGGGTTGGAATCCCTCTCCTCTTGTAAAAATGGGTTTGCTACAACTGGTGACGTCCGGAGTAGTGCACATGCAGTCCTTCGCTCTGCATTGTGTGGATGGCCTGCTTTGAAGGTGGTCATGTGATCATGGAGGTGACTACTGCACACCCATGATGTGCTTCACTCGGTTGAGAAGCGAGTCTTGAGATGCCTCGTATGGGTGGTCCTTGGAGGGGATTTCAAGCACAGAGGGCACCGCCTGTGAAGCGGCATGCATCAGCAGCAGTCGTGAGCGTGAAGTTGCGACATGCAACAGGGTCGATACTGGGTACGGAAGCGCCTGCCACGGCAGTGTCATGCATTCATGCAGCTGAGTACTGACCTTGGTGTGTTTGTCTATGGCTGATCGGATAGTCGATGCTACGTTCTGGCTGATCAGCACAATTGCTATATCATCTCTGTTGGTGAACTCCTTAAAGGTAGACTCGATTGTCTTCGGGCTTGTTTCTGCAAGGCAACAGCACGGGGCCCACTTGTCAGCCATGGGGCTCCCTCCAGAGAAGGAGCTGGCGAGGGTGCAGCCACTTACTGTTGTCTACAACCAAGAAGTTGGATTTCTTTCGTAAGTCAATGTTGCCCATGCCAGAGAGCAAGAAGCCGGTAATGGTGTCCTGCGACGCGATTGCAAACCCTCAACCTGCCGGTGCCAGCCTCGAACAAAGAGCTGGCTGTAGATGCTTGCAATGAAAAGTGAAATGCAGGTATGGCTGGCTACGCGATGCCGAACGAAAAACCACGCTCAAGGTTCCCCACCTCGTCTGCAATCACTGCGATCAACTGTCCTTCACTGTTTCCTGAAGAAGCCATCCTATCTGGTGCCAACTGCTCGATGAGCTGTGAATGCTTCTGTGCTGCGTGTTCTTGAGCCCCGCTGTTTTGTCCAAGTGCAAGCGGTCCAAGCAGTCTGGTCTGTTTGGAGCAATGTGTGCCACAACAGCAATGAGCGTTCGTTCAATGAGTGCTGACTCCGATCTTGTGCGGCACAACGTTCGTCACAAATTTCAAGTGTTGTCTTATGTCACTCAACCAACACACCCCTCTCACTCTCACACACACACACCTCGCTGGCGGCCAGGATCATGCTTCAGGATCCCAAGGCATGGCCATGGCACCATGTTCCAGAACCCGTGGTGAACTGTGGACCGCACACTTGTCACCGATGGTCTTTGAACTGCGCCTTATTGCCTTGCAAGTACACGTTTGGCTTGGTTTGCGTGAAACATGCAGCAGACATGAGCAGGTCTGTCCAAAAACCAGATGGCAAATCAAAACATGGACCAGGCCGTAAATTAAAACATGTACTGTAACAGATGCATGAGGCAGCACACAGACCTGGTGACTGTTCTTGGGCTGCAAGGGCCATGCTTGCGAGATGAATGATTCAAGTTCCTCGACTTGAACCACCTAGAGCTGCAAATCTTCATGGGGATTGTGTGGTCTCGGAATCTCGGGGGAAGGACTAAGCTAGAGCAGGTGTCTGGCATGCAGGGGCTTTAAGGAAAAACAAAGGGGAATGTATGGTACAACTCTGACCTTGCTCGGGACCAGGGAGTTTGTTCTCTGACGTCAGAGTGAGAGTAACGACCGTGACCTGTCAACCCTATGGCTATATATCGACACCAGCGCCCTCTGTTCGTCCTCTTCACCCCGGAGGACATTGTTCGCTGGAGTTGTCACGGCCGTTGGTGAGTGCCCATACTATCCTGGTGTGTCGCAATCCCCTTCACATGTAGGTTGGTTGGGTTGGAATCCCTCCCCTGCTGTGAATCTCGCTGTACTCCTGTAAAATGGACTTGCACCTCTCAAAGTGACAATTGCTGAAGGCACAGTTACCATGCCATGCTTACATGCGTTTCGAAATGGGGCCACTAGAGATGCAAATCCACCAGTGCACCTCTCAAGGACTCTTGATGGCAATAGCACCATTGTACTCCTTGGTGCGATGCAAGTCTTGGTTCGAGCCAGTAATGCTTCTCCTGTCAAGCCTTCTCAGCGCCATTTCCTTGGAGCACTAGCCGAGGGATTTGCATCTTCTTGTGCCGAGCCACCACAGAACACACACAAGAAGAAGTTTGCCAGTTCTGGGACACTTTTAGTGAGGCCATTGGAACCAGTGTTGTGCTGTGGTAATTGGCTCAGTACTGGCAGTGAAACCTGTTCTACAAACGTTCCACTGTGTTCAGTGATTTTGTGATGTGTGCATCGCTACTGAGAGTAGTTTCTGTGGCCACTCCGGTGTGTGTGACCTAGTCTGTGTGTTGTTAGTTCAACCGGAGGTGTGCGTTGTTAGTCCA
>QAXH01005220.1:426-14598 GCA_004335635.1 Chloromonas sp. AAM2
TTCTGCTAGCAGTTAACTCGGAGATGGGTTCTCGGGTGTGACCTACATTAGGCGGCATGTGTCTTGTGTCCAATGAAGCGCTGCGGCTGTCTCAGTCGGGGGGTGGAGGGCTTGGCTACCTCCCCAAGGAGAGGGGAAGCCAACGTGTCTCGTGCGACCTCGTTAGTCCCTTTGTACTGGCGCGTCTCCTGGCTTATTGAGTCAGACGGGTGCCGCTACAGCCTTGATACCAAATCACGGGACACCAGACTGCCTCGTCACGATGTATGTAGCACCCAATACGTGGACAGCCAGGAAGCCTGCAGATCCTGTCCAGACGCATACAGTTCACAAAAACCCGCAAAAAACCCCTGCGAAACCTTTTTGATTGCCACAGAACTGCGCAACTGCGTGCGTCTCATGTACATATGTCATCACCAGGTTTTTGTGATAACCATCACCTAACTGTACTGTGCAGGGCACTGGGTCCGACATGAGCCTGACCCAGTCAGAGAGTTTCTCTCCTGTCTTTCGAGTTCAAACAATGAGCGTGTCAGTTCAAGTCAATTCCATCATACTTATGGCTGACTGCTAAACTGTGAAGCGATCATTTATTGCATAGTTGCTTGCTGCTATCTGCCTATCATCGGTGGGCCGGCCTGTTGTAAACTGATGAGTCCTGACCCCAGCCCACTGAGCCGGCCCAGCTCTGCCAGCTGCGCCAACATCTGTTCCCCAGTCAGCATCTCAGTGGCGCCGTACATGACATGTCGCTGACCAGCAACACCGGCCACGCCACCTAACACACCGCCACCTGCGCACAAAAGAGTGAGACGTTTTACAGGGGCTGATGGGTCACCAACAATGCTCCAATTGGCATGCAAATGCAGATCCTGATTGAACCGGCATCCAGAACCCCGTCAATCGAGGATGATGCATACAAGCCGGCGACGAGGTTGCAAAGGATTCACAACCATCTGTGCGTGCACTTCCGCAATGAGGCTTACACCTTGGAATGCACTCAGGACTGCCTGCTCTCCAATGTTGCCCCCACTGCTGCAAACATGGGTGGAGTACGGTTTGCCGTGGCCCGTGATCACCTTGCGCGCTGCTTGCGTTTGCCTTGGCTGCCCAAGCCAGCAGCGTCTCTCTTTCTGAGTAGCTGCCGCCGCCAATCATGAACACAATCGCCTCCCGGAAGGGACCCTTGGCCCGCTCGGGACCTGACCGCCCCGCAGGAGCCTGCAAACAGATGACACAAGTTGGTAAATACCAAAACGTTGCATTCAGAGGTCAGTGTCTGGAGGGTAGCAGACACTGCTACTACTCTCTGGCTTGTGCTGCTCATGATGACGCTGTGGTTGTGCGTAGGTTGTCCGTTTCGAGAATTGATATCCGAAGACAAGCGATGTAAAAAACATGGCTGCGATGGTGGCGGGCAAGCTCACACGTGGAGACTCACTGCTCATGAGCAGACATGATGTGCCCTGTCTGCCTACCTTCGGATCAAACACCGCGTACTGGTCGTGCTCCACACTGCCCTGCCGGCCCTCCATGAGCGCTTCCAGGGCAAGGGTGAGAGGCGCCTGACGGCCCACTGCAATGACACAGCACAACATCGCAACCAGCCTATGTCATAACACGGCCACACCGTGTTCAGCGTATCACCGAACACCCAGCCCAGTCGAGCACTGCTGTATGGCAGCACTGGGTAACACAGCATACGGAAGCAAAGCAGCCCTAAGCCACGGGCGGTGGATGCGTCAAGACGCTGCCCACGCCCCTCCATTACTTTCTAACCCCATTACTTGTCCGTCCGCTGTCCCCTTCCCTGCTTTAGTCCCCTCCCACCCGCTAGCACTGTCTTGACCCAGCTTGTAACTCGGTCAGCCAAGTCTCTGTGCGATCTGATTGTTCCACCTAAAACGTAAACAAGCGCCCCCAATGTATAACGACACGAGCAACTACACACGCACCTGCTAGCAGTGTCTTGACTTGAGCTGTGACTCGATCAGCCACATAATTGAACAGTGCAGTGCTACTAGCAGCCGCCGCGCTGCCTGCGGGGGGCATGCCGCCCGGGCCCTCCTGCCCCTGCTTGACGCCCACCAGATTCAGCTTCTTGAGCTGCTTCACGTAGGCCAGGGCCGTGGTGTCACACCCAGCGTTACGCAAAGCCGTTTCTAGATCTGTGTACTCTGTTTCACTGGGTGTGCCTGCATGAGGGAAAGCATGGCAAGTGGTGAATTAGCGTTGGCGAACCAGCTTGCATGGGCCAAGCAATCGCTTGGGTCTGAAATGCAGTACAATGAACTCAAGGCCCAGCACTGTGTATGAGAGTGCATAGCGCTGAAGCTGAAGCTGTGGAAGCATCGCTGCATTTAATACCAGGTAAAGGATCGCCGAACTCTGGAATTATTGTGGAGTCCTCTGTATCATGATATTCAGAATATAACAAAAGTAATACTGAGAACCACCCCCTCCCACTGGGCCTCACCCGGGCACATGAGCAGCCATATGATCGCCAGCCTCAATCTGTCAGCTGCCGTGCCCCTGGGCCCTGACACCAGTTTGAGCACCGCCCCAAGATCAGCCTTGCCAGCCAGCACGTCCTCGTCTGTCTGGTGCCACAGGTCCAGGCCCCGCAGCTTGATGGAGGCCAAAAGCGCATGGGCGATGCGTGTGTGCTTGTCCAGAGTCTGCAAGAACATGAAACATGAGTGCACAAGCTGCTGTACATGCGAGCGTGGTTGTGCACCTTCCGAGTCTGCGTGGGCAATGAGCATGTGCTTGTCGAGCATCTGCGTAGCGTGTGCATAATAGTGCAGCGTGTGTGAGGACGATGCGCGTGTGCTTTTCTACATCTGAACTGAGTGTGCATGGAGTGTGCATGGGGTGAGCATGGTTTAGTTGCATGGGGTGAGCATGGAGTGTGCATGGAGTGTGCATGGGGTGAGCATGGGGTGTGCATGGAGTGTGCATGGGGTGTGCATGGGGTGAGCATGGTTTTGGTTTGGTTGCATGGGGTGTGCATGGAGTGTGCATGGGGTGAGCATGGTTTTGGGTTGGTTGCATGGGGTGAGCATGGAGTGTGCATGGAGTGTGCATGAAGTGTGCATGGAGTGCATGTGGGGTGAGCATGGTTGGGTTGTTGCCAGCAGCCTTTCTAAAGCTTGCACGCCCTCTGCCAGGATAATTTGATTTGGAATTGGCTCACACGGTGGCTGTGTGCAACGGCAGTATGCAATCTGTTGCTGCTGCTGCTGATATCAGAAAAGCATGCCCTCGTTATGATCATATTCTCTGAGGATAAGCAGTCCATTCACTGACCCCAGTAGATCAAGCCTGCCATCATCGCCTGCCCTCCAAGCCTGCCCGTCCCCATGCAGCCCACCTTTTTCTGCTCTTGCAACTCAGGCAGTGAGGACACCGTTGCCATGAGGTGCTGCGTGTTTCTCCGTAGGAGCTCGTCCGCGTCTATGTAGGTGCCCTCCTGCACGCCAGCCTGTTGCTTACTGATCGCGTCAACGGCCGATTTGTATGCCTGCGTGAACAGGGGGACACAAGAGTGAGAGCGTGAGTGAAAAGTGAGCATGTGTGAGCAGGCGGATGGTTCTTGTTTCAATCGTGGCAAGCCATGTTATAATCTGTATTTTGTAGTGCCCGGCTCTCATCAGATGCTCTGTACGTTTCCTCACCTTGACTTGTGTGTCAACCTCTTCTGCCATGGAGGGGAAGGGGTGGGCACCACACGCCTCCCAGAAGAAGTCACTTTCGTCAACGTCAAGAGACGGGTTGGCAGGCGGCTTGACTGCACGCAACAATGCAGTTGGGAACTTCATGATCATGTACGCTGCTGCTGCCCATGCACCCTATCCCATATGAATTGATTGCATCAGGCGGGCCCACATGCACCGAGCGCGAACGCTAGCAAGCCATGCAAGAGATGAGGCTGGATACCGTCCTAACCACACCCGAGCAACAGAAGGCAACTTATAGGCGCAAAGAGCAAAGAACACAGAAGCCAAAGCACTGTAAACAAACAAAGGCGTACTGCCAAAGGCTGTCCGGCATGGGTTGAGCAGGCGCAGCTAGAAACAAAGGACGGGAAACAAAGTCTGGGCCTCAGATGGCAACCGTGTTGGGGCCTGGCAGTGGCTAGAATGGCTGACACAGGTTAAACGGTGTAAGCTCGAACATTAAGACTTCCAAGGATTGATGCACGCTTGGCAGGTTTTCAAGTGGCAAAAACAGACCCCCACAGTCTTGTCCGCAACAGATCATCCAACCCAGTGTCAGTCCATGCCCACTGCCAGTGTCCTGAAAGTGTGTACATGGTGCTTGTGCACAGCTACCTTGATTCTGCTACCATCTACCGGTTGTCCTCATAGCTACATCTTCATCCTGAATTGATCCTGACTCTGCATTCATCCCTGGCCTTCGCCTTTTGCGTCCTTGTCCCATGCACCTGCCGCTCAAGCCCCGCACCTGCCGCTGCCAGTGCCCCGGCCGCGCCTGGTTTGGTCGGTTCTGGTGGCAGCGTCACTCGGTTCAGGTGCAGACCTAACACGTCCTGGACCTGTCAAGAAACAACACACGGGGCCCTGTTCAGCTGAATCACTACTTCTGCTTGAATCATTGACCACAATAGGGTTAATATAATGGGTTACCGCTAACTGGCCTGACAAAACGCGCAAGCCCTCGTTTGATCAAGCCCTGGTGTCAGAAACGGTTTAATTAGAATAACAGACCACAATAGGCAGGGCACACAACACATTTAGCGACAGGCCCGGATTCTGATGACCTGAGGGGTACACACTTGAAGCATGGAGGGTTGACAGCTAACTGCCCTGAAAACTGTACAATACCAACGTGCTGAATGGTGCCAGAGATAACACAGCAAGCAGGGCACGCAATCGAGTATCTGGCAGCAGGCCGAGTGTTGGTGACGCTAGAATACGCACTCCAAACATGGGGGCCGAAGCATTGGGGCGTGGCATGGGACGATGGTTTATTAAGCCGCCCCCCCCGCCCATGCAAGCACGCAGGTCTTGCATTCCCCACACTCAGCCTCTGCCATCCCCCCAAAAGCACCTCTAGCATGGGCTGGGGCACGCGAGAATGGGGATTCAAGACACTGGGTGTCGGTCTTAATTACTACAAGCACTAGCGGTTGGCCCAAGCAGTAGAGCAGAGCAGGGCGCTACAGGCCTCACCCTGCCACTCCCTCCAAACGCCTCTCACCAGTGGTTTGTAGGTCCAACTGTGGCTCAGTGTGCTCGTCATGTCGTAGTTGCGGTCAAACAGGCACAGTAAGGGGCGTGTGAGGGAGGCTGAGAGCCCGGACATGCCCTCGGCGAATAGGCTGTTGCGCGACCGGAGCGCGTCCCTGAAATCGCATGTCAAGTATGCACATTCGTATGCAGCAGCATGGATATGTTATAACGTACCGATAGTTGAAAGCAGGTGGCAGGAACGTACCACGAAGTGGAGCGATGATTAAGTTTACTGTTAGCTGGTGTGTGGCAGGCATGCGGCAAAGGTTGGACTTGCCATGCATGTGAATCATAACCCGCTTGTATGTCCTTCCGCTTGTCGCGTTACATTGGCAGTCAGTCTGCAGCAGTGTGTGGCCCAGCCCTGGGCTCCCAACCATGCCTCCTTGCTTCACCAATCGACCTACTTCGACCCTGCAAGTCATGCCATGCATCTATGCTATGCCTTGCAGGTCTCTGTGTGTCCCACGCTTTTGCACACCGGGAGCGCTGTCACGGTGTAGAATGGAATGGAACAACATCTCGCCAGTACAAAGCAGACCGGCTGTGCATACCGCCACGTGTGATGGCATTCCAGCCATGTCTGATGGCTTGCACTGACCATCCGACGGCCATGCTGATCCCATAGCATGCACCGTTGCTGACAAGCCTGCGCAAGCTTTCTGCCACCAGTGTTTACCTGCAGCTAAGCCCTCCGAACAACCAGCACAAAGCAGACCGACTGGATACTGCCAAATGTGCTGGCCATCCCAGCCATGCGTGGTGAGTACACTGTCATGTCATCCCCATAACATGCTCCACTGCTGTTTACACCATCTCTGACAGCTGTGCTGTGCCAGCTGTCCGGCAGCTGTGCTGCACCCGCTTTACCCATTCCCATCCCTTCCCATCTGTGTTTTCCTAGCCTTTCCAGCGATATTTACTAGTTTCTCCGCTACTTTCCGTCCTCCCACCACCTGCTTTTGCAGCTGCACATGCTTTTCCGCTGTCCGTTTATAGTTGGTCTCCCACTAGCGCTCACTTCCAGCCTCTCTACTGCTCTTCACCTGCGCCCCAGCTTCTCACCACCTGCTCCTAAGCTTCTCGCCATCTGCTCTGCACCTCACCACCACGTGCTCTCCAGCTTCTCACCTGAGTTTGGTGTCCAAAAGCGCTGCCACGTGCTCCGCCACCCCGCCCCTTGGACACCGAATGATGGGCACAACACCCATAGTCACGCACAGAGAGAACAGCCCGTCCACAATTGATGTTGCTATCGCCTGCAGGTATAGGACCAGGGCAGTTTGCAATGGGTCATGATCACAGGAGACGGAGGCCCAGAGTGTGGTTGCGTGTTCAAGGCACGTGTTCTGCATGGTTGTGGCTGTTGTGGAACATCCGGTTGGTCACGACAAGTGATGTGGGAGGGCATCATCAGCCAAGGGGCTGTCATGCCGGCACTGCAGTCTTGCTGCAATTGGTTTAGAATGCAAGCGATGAGCATGTGAGCATGTGAGCAGCCCTGGGCTGCAGCTGATTGTGCTAACGCTTGAAAGTGCAATTGCTTACAACACACCTCAATTTGTGTGTCCTGTGCTGCAGGGTCGTTGAGCTTAAGATAGGCGTCCGGCATGCCCAATGTGAACATGTTAGGCTCTAAGGCTATGAAGGAGACATACTGATCAAACAGCTTGGAAAGCTTCCTTGCTGCATCTGCCTTGACCATGCCGGTGGCCAGCTGCTCGAGAAGCTTGCTGGGCAGGCTGGAAGTGAAATTGACATACATGGCCTCATATAGACCTGCTGCTGCATCTGCAACAATGCGCTCCACGTTTGCTTGTGTGGGTTGGACCAGGTACACTGCTGGAACGTCTGGGATCGGCTGTCTATCGGTCTCCAGAGAAAGGTGCAGTGTGACTCCATGCTTGCGGAGGTCGCTGACCCGCAGAAGCGGTGCAATGATGTCCTTGCCGAACCGATCTAGAACCAGCACCTTGTATAAATCGCCAGCATCCTTGCCAGGAGCACTGACACTGTTCAACTGCAGCATCTTGCCCAAGACATCTGCGAATGCCATGGCATGGTATTGGTGCTGCTCTGGCAACATGGAGAGCTTCAGTTCGATGCCCCTGGACACCTACCCCGTTGCTTCTGTCGGCAGCTCCAGTGATGCATGTTACGCCTCGGGCTTCAGCCCGCTAATCCGTAGACCTTGATCGATGCTGGCAGGATGGAAACAGGGTTGTCAGAGGGTGAAATGCGGTTGAATTTCAGATGCCCAGTCAACTCACAGCACGTCAATAGAAAGGCAATCGTACAAGTAACAAAGCGAGTTTAGTTATTCTTTTTGACAACTGGCATTTTCCCCTAATGTTGGTTACAGCCATGTGCACTGTAGAAAAGCTGTTCCCTAGATCCGCTAGCGCTGCAGTGGGCCAGCACTGCTCTGCTTATCTGCCCCATACCCGACGATGTTCAAACAAAGCGAGTTCTTCTGACTTCTGGGCACAAGCCCAGCACGCCTGCGATGGCGAATGCAGGGCCGAGAATTCTGGTGGTGACGTCTTCTTCTGATGGCGCTGGCAAGACTACCATCTGCGCCTCCCTGGCGGTGGCTTTCCGAGGCATTGGCCTCCAAACATGCGCTTTCTCCATCGTTGCTGGCGAGTATTCACGTCCCCATCAGTCTGTTCTCTTCAATCTCGTGGGTAGACGCGGTGGCTGACCTGGAACATGTTTACCCGCCACGTAGGGTTGCCCGGCCACTCCCATGCAGCTCTGGAATCCGCGACCGGCAGGGAGGTGCTATCCCTCAACCCAGGTCTCCTTGGCAGCCCAGAAAAGCTTCAGACTTTTGTTCACAAGCACTCCCAAGGTAAATGGCTGAAATGGCTGACCACGAGGGCGAGGCCAGGCAGCTGTCTCAACAGTCTCAACCCATGACAACGTTTCCCCTACATGCCACCGCAGGGTGTGACTTGGTGCTGGTGGATGGTATGTGTTTGCATGAGCCTCTGCCACTGCTTCCACCATCCCACACCACCTGTCAGATGGCCATACACCTCAAGGCCCACACCCTCCTGGTGCTAGAGTCCAACCAGCCCTTAACCAGCCTCATCAGCTCTGCCAAAATCAGCTTGGAGACGCAGCCAGCGCCCCAGTCGCCCTGCCTTCTATTCAACTGCATGGACCCTTTCACCCCCTCCAGCCTCCAGGCAGCTCTCCATGCTTCTGGCGTGCGAGCACGCCTGGTCGGTTGCATTCCCACTCTCAGAGGCGTACCCGCTGACAGCCTACCAGCAGTCATGCGACGCCACATTGACATTGACACCATCATTAATGCATGCCCTCCATGTAGACCACCTTCATCACATCAGAAACGTTTCCTGGGCATGCTGCCAGCCAGCATGGGCACCCGTGGCGGGTCAGGTGTAAGCACAGGCACATCACAAGCCTCTCCTGCAGCAGCTGCCAGTGACGCAGCACCTGCTGGGCCAAAGCCCATCATTGCTGTCGCAACAGATGGCGTTTTTGCTCCCGCTTACTCGGGGTGAGCACATGCAAAGACATGCATATAGCCTGCAGACACTTGTCCAGTTGCTCGACCATCGTGCAACCATACACGCGCCCACTCATGCTGTCGGCTGAGATTTCCACCCATTGCTTGGGGTGGGCTGAAATTACAATCGCTTGTAGTCGACTCCAGAATTTCGTGCACTTCCTGTTCATTTCATACATGCTGGTTACGACCATCTTGGCATGCACGCACTTCCATGCATGTTCGTCTCAACTTGCGCTCTTCTTGCTCATCCTAGTGATTAACATGCACGTCTTGAATGTCACTGTGCCCATTCCATCACACAGGGATGTCGCGGCACTGGAGGCTGCTGGTGCAGAGACCGTCCGCTTCTCCCCCTTGCACGACACCCAGCTTCCTGCCGGCTGCCAAGGCATCTTGCTAGGCGGGGCAGACAGCAATGACAGCAGCGGGTGCCTGGCCAACCACATGCATGAGCTGGCAGGAAATGCACCCATGCGTGCGGTTCTAAGGGCTTTCTGTCGGGCAGGCGGGGCTGTCTTGGCGCAGTCAGTTGGCCTTGTGTATCTGGCTACTAGTTGCTCGCTGGAGGGTAGCAATGAACAGCTGCCTATGGGTGAGTGTGGGCGCATGGGGCATGGGGTAGCATGTGTGCATGGACCATGTGAGAGCATGGGCGCATGGACACACTGGGCGTGATACATGGACCATGGCAGGGCATGTTGGACGTGGGTGCATGAGCAATGGGAATGTGCGGGCATATGATTAGGGCAAAGTGCTAGTATGGCCAAAATGGTGTGGCTGTTGCACGAGAGGGTGGTGTAGCTCACACGCTAGGCCATGTGCTGCATGGTGTCAAACCAGTGCATGCGTCTCGACAGCCGTTCCTAGTCACTTGCTGCTCATGCAACACAGTGAGTAAGAAAACAATTCATGCAGCCGATGCACTCAGCATGCAGTTGTGGGCATCAAGGGTGTGCATGATGTGTGCGGGGTGCTTGACATGTGCGCGACATGTGCATGCTTTGCTGCAGTGGGCGTGTTCCCATTCCGAGCGGCCTTGCACCCTGCCAGCTGGCCGCCCAGCCAGGGCTACGTCGACCTTACCATCACCCCCTCAGCCAAGCACCTCCTAGCACCGCAGCACATCACAGCCAGTGCGAACACAGGGTCAGGCGCTCTCCGCGCTCTCTTGCATTGCCGGGCAGATCTTCTAGAGGAGAGAAGCCACCAGCTGGGCCCCTGGGCTGTCCAACCCGGTGCCAATCATCCTACTGCAGCCACCCAGCCATACAGCTCTGCCTTTGTGGCCACTACGGCCTATGCTAGTCCTCAGACGGGCCACGTGGGGGACGGGAGTGATTGGGTGAGCCACACCCAGCCGCAGCAGTCGTGGTCCGCGGGGTATACTGTCGGCAACGTGCTAGCAAGCACCATGCACTGGCAGTTATGCACCACGCCGGAAGTGGTGCATGCATGGGTGACTGCATGCAAGCGGGTGGACACGGCGCAAGTGCATGCAGCTGTTGCCACTGCTGCTGCTGAGCTGAGCATCAGTCGGGCTGACGCTGGCATGCTGCCTAAGGGTAGTGTTCATGTGAAACTGAACGGAGTGATAGGCAGTAAGCAAGACGATTTGAAGACACAGCCTGTGACTGTCATGCTGGGCAATGGCATTGCTGACAAGGAACATGGCGTGCAGCAAGATGCTGTTTTGAATGCGTCAGGCCAGGTGGATTCACCCAGCACAACACCTGAAGATTCAACACCAACACCGCGCAATCATGTGCTCGGTACTCCACCCTTACCAGCAGGACAGCTCCCACCCACGCCCCCCTCCAGAGGCAGCATAGACACCTGCCCAGCCGCCAGGCTTGATTTCCCTCCAGCACCAGCTGCAGCTGCCAATCGGTGGCTTTCTGGCTGCACCACAACCGGCAGCAGCCATACCAGCCCACTCCACCCCAGCCGACACAACCTTCCAGCGCACACCCACTCTATGCACAGGCATTCATCCCAGCCCAGCTTAAGCCCTACCTCTTCACCTGGGCCTGCACAAATGCACAGAAACGACCTGCGGTCACAGTTATTGGCTGGCGACAATGGGTGTCGGTTGAGCAACAGCACAGGGTTTCTATCACGGCCTAGCAGCAGTCTGGACATGTCAAATGCTCAGGCAATGGATAGGCAGCACAGGCGATCGCTGTGTGATTGGCAGCAGCTGCAGGCGTGGGGTTATGATGCACATCAGCTGCGACGGCAGCAGCAGCAGACATCCCCCAGCACACTCAACTCATCCCATGCGGCATCAAAACGCAGCCCAGGCGCCACAGGGAATGCAAGTGCGGATGCAGCTGTGCTGACAAATCTAGTCGACGCGGCACTTGGCTTGCCTGCATTGACACAGCTCTCGTCGGGTGCAACAGGAGGGGGTGTAGGTAGAAGCACCACTCACGGGAAACTGATTGGGCTGGCCTGCCCGCTCCGGCCGGGATCTGCACCAACCGTTTCTACCAACCGACCAATTGTCAACTGCCTGCCAACCGCCGCCACCTCGCCTGCACACAACGGGTTGCTGAACGAGCAGAGCATTCTGGAGTCGGAGCAGGAAGGCGGCTCCGGCCAGCCGTCCCGCACCGGCTCGCAGCTGCTCCTGCAGCGGCCAGCCAGCACCAGCTGGGCAGCAGCTACCAGCTGCAGCGCAGCTGACAGACGCATCAGCTGCGACCCCAACGGTCTCCCACCCCTGCCACCACCGCCAACCATCATTACTCGCATCCACTCCCGATCAGCTAGCTCTGGCTCCCTTAATGAATCTCACCAGCAGGGACAAGCACGTGCACACTCTACAAACCAGCAGCAGCTGGCGGTGCTCTCAGGCGAATCACAGCCATACCCCGGGTCTCTCAGCGGGTCGATCACTGGCATTCAGCACGGGTACGGGATGGTGCCTGCGGGCTCGTCTTTCTGGCTGCCTGCTGCGCCTGTTTGTACAGATGGTGAGTTTCTGTGTAATGTTTGTGGATCTGTGTGTGTTGTTTGTTTGTGTTTTCTATCAGTACCGGTCCATAAGTGAAACAGAAGATGGCTCAAACATCATCATACAACATCGTCATACTTGCATAAGAGACAAATACATCTTGCAATTGTAATTGCAATTGTAAGACCTCACATCTTTTCATGTAAGGCTGGTGCAAAGTCCAAGCCACTTTAATCACCTGGATTCAATTCCAGGTGTTGAGAGTTTGTGTCATTTGAATTCCTATTCAGGTATCGTGAGTTTGTGCCCGGGGGCGACGGAGGTGCTAGCTGCCATGGGGCTGGCGGGCAGGCTGGTGGGCATAACCGACGGGTGTGACTGGCCACCTCACCTGCGCAGTGTGACGGTGAGTTGGCGTCAGGTCACACTGTAGATGCTCACGTGCTGGGCTGTGGAAGGCCTCGCATGGCTGGGCTCTTTTCTGCATGGCACGCTGGCAGGGTGCTCCTCACCCTGCACGCTGGTGTTGATTCAAGTTCTGTTGTTTTGCAGGTCATGACTCGGCAGGTCGTGCATGTCAGACATTGGTGCATGATCTCCAGCTATCACGTGATGGCATGTGCTTGACTTTTGAAGGCTGCTAAGCACCTACACTGTTCGGTCTGCAGCATTGCAAGCTGCAAAACCGCAGTGCGTGGAAAGTTGTGTGTTGGATGAAGGATGCATGGCCAGTGCCTAGCCTGCGACCCTCATCAGCGCCTGCTTCAGATTTCCATGCTGCCACTGTCCGCCCCGCAGCCCCTGGCCTGCCGCAATCGTGCTGCACTGCTCATGTCGGGCCATCCCGCTACATCAGGGGCAGGCGGCGGTTGGCATGGGGAAGCGCACATGCAGGACCCGGATGGACCTGGGCAGCTCGTGGTGCGTGTGGCGATGCTCTGTTCTAGCAGACTGACTCACACTTGACACTAGAATCACAACAACGTTTGCTTACTTTCCAGCTGCAGCGTCGTAAGCCCACCCGCTATCGTTCTCATGTTCAAAACACGATGCTTTGGGCAAGTCTGTGAATGCTGGTGATGACCTCCCGCTACTGGACGCTCTAGACTGGGCGCCCAGGCTGTGCACAGATCTGATGTGCAATTGGACTCTTCTGATCGACATGTCCCACGACAACAAGGTCTGCCTGATGCAGGTTGATGAGGACCTGCTTCGTGAGGAGCGGCCCAGCCTTGTAGTCCTGCCCGACCTCCACCGCCTCGACCCCGCTGACCAACGCACCCTCACACGCGCCCTCCAGCGTACCGTCCTCCCACCTCCGCACCACCACCACCACAGCCCGGGCGCGGGCCCAGGCAGTGCCTTGGTCCTAGTCCACTCTGCCCGCACACTAGCAGACGTGATCGAATCCGTGCTGAAACTCGGGGATGTCGCCGGGTCGCCGCAAGCAGCTGTTGCGTTGGCGGATCGCTTGCGGGGCCGTCTCCGGCGGGTTGCGGGATTAAGCGCGACGGGAGTGGGGACGGTTCCGCGGGTGCTGGTATTGTCGGCGCTACGGCCCGACGGGATGGTCCGTGCTGGTTGGTGGATCCCGGAGATGCTTACGGTGGCCGGGGCGGAGCAGGCTGTGTTGCCGGCGGGGGCGGTGTGCGCCAGGATGGGGGCACGAGGCGGGTCGACTGGCGGGAAAGCGTTGTGTGTACCGTTAGAGCCTGGTGAGGAAGGCGGGCCTATGACGTGGGAAGAGCTAGTGCTGCTGGCACCGGATGTGCTTGTGGTGGCGAACAGCAGCGGGAGCGGGATTGCGGGCGGGGGCGGGGGTGGGAGCGGGGGCGAAGGGCCGTTGGCGGCTGTGGCGGCTCTGGCGGCCCGGCCGGGGTGGTGGTCCCTGCCGAGTGTTAGGGCAGGAGCGGTGTACCTAGTGGATGCACCGCTGCTCACACGGGCAGGTGAGATTCAAGGGAACAGCATTATCAGCACCAGCATTGCATGGCAGGTTATGTGCTGGTGAGAGTTAGGTGAATCTATCATCACCATCGCCACCATCTGTCTGTCTATGTATGTGCATCTTTGCGTCTGTTCATAGTTTTGGGAGGAGAGGGATTCTGCCTGTTCTGGGCACATGGTACAAAACCATTACAGCCAGATCGTTGTTGCTCAACTTCATCACAAAAGACGCGTGTTTTGGCATGATCTGCCCAGGTCCCCGCCTAATCGACGGTGTTGAAGTTCTCTCCGCCATCGTTCAGCATCACAAGCAGACCACGGCCAGTAACAGCAACGAAACCGCCCCACGCAGAGTAGCTAGTGTACATGAAGTGATGGCGATGGCGACAGCAGCTGCAAGAGCATCCTTTAGCGGCTTTGCAGGGGCTGCAGGCGTGGGAGGGGGAGCGGGAGGGGGAGCGGGAGGGGGAGCG
>QAXH01005222.1:0-13132 GCA_004335635.1 Chloromonas sp. AAM2
GCAGACAGATGCAGACAGATGCAGACAGATGCAGACAGATGCAGACAGATGCAGACAGATGCAAACGCAATCTCATCTGCAGCAGCAGCAAGTGAGCAGCAACAAAGGCCAGACAATCCCCTGCCTCCCAAGCCTTGCATCAAATCCTTCCTGCTGTCGCTTTCCACCCTTTGAAAGAAAAACTTCGCTTACCTGCTGCCATTTATGTTTACTTCCTGCCATAAGCAACGCAAACAATAAGAAAAAGCAGGCTTTTTCAGGGCATTCATTGCAAACCCCTTACAGGACATTTTCCGATGTCATGTTCTCATTGTGTCCAGTCCATGCAAAGCCTTGGAGCATTGTTCGCTCCCTGCCCTGCTATGTAGCCGGTCTGTGCAAAGCCTCCAGGACAGCTCACTTCTTGTCCCAAGCATCCAACAGACGAACTTGCCTTAGGTTCCGAATTCGTACTCGGTATGTGAAGAGATATGCGATCGATCCCATTGTGTGCTGCGCCATCTGCAAACAGTACAGCACATGAAGTTGAGACCCCCACGTGGTCTAACTTGACAGTGACGTATTGCCCCCCCCCTTTCCCCTCGATCCCCCTTTGTGTGTTGTGCCATCTGCGAACATACCGTGCACTGCCGCATGAACATGAGGAAGGCGCACTTAAACCAGGGCTGTGCCCTGCCTTCCCTGCCTTGTGGCCCCTGGACAGGTGTGGTGGAACCTGTCCCGTAACACAATCAGGATTCTCTTATCTGCTGTCAAGAGCCTCCCATCTGCCCAAGCTTAGCTGCCCAGGATCAGGCGTAGATTCTGATCCTCCTATCCCTTCACATACGTAAGAGTCGTACAAGCTCTCTGCTCTTAAGCTTGTCTATCTGCTCTTAACATGCTCACATGCCAGCGTGCCTGCCTGTCTTGCCACTGACAACTGCAACGGAGTGAACTGGAACCTGCCATAATCGATTGGGGCTTGTCAACAGTTGATGGCAGCAGTGGGACAAGCGGTTCGCACTCAGAAGTTAGCTGCAATTGAACACTGAATTGAGAACGGCCAGCTTCACTGCAGACCGGTTTGCACTGCCATGGTCGCATGCTGTCCCAAGTCAACCACTTCAAATAGTACCACTTCAAACAGGCGGTGAGCACCTGACCGGTGGCCCCACCCCCTGACCGGTGGCCAAATCCACTTCCTGACCGTGAGAGTACTAACCTTGCTGCTTCCTCTCTCCATCAGCCCTGTGAGACACCAAAGCCATCTCGCCCTTTCCGTACATGTCATACCTGTCAGACAGCCCACCCATGAATCTAAACTTAACGACACCATTAGAGATGCTAGTGCGACCCGACATTGGCCGCCTGCATCACATGGCTGCACTCACTCTATCGAAGCAAGACACCACCTCCACTTGTATGCCATCTGTGGTGCGGCTTGAGCTGCATTTGTTCAGGTACAACTGTTCGCCAACAACCCGTAAAGCTGCAAAGGCCTGCAAGCAAAGGCAACCAAGAGCAATGAAAGGGCAGTGAGTGGCGGATGAGTGCTCCATGAGGGGGGAAAGGATGTGAGTTGATGTGGCACCTACGTGCTATGATGAGTGTGGGATCGCTATGGGTGTGGCAGCAGGGTGGCAGTGTGTGTTCGCTAGTAGCACGAGATATGCTGCTTCAGAGGCGTTGTGAATGCCAGGCCTGTGCTGTGGCGCTCTCAGCTACAAGTGCTGCCTTGTTCGAACCTGCCTTTAAGCAAGAAGTGTGAGTGTCCGCAAAGGACCATGCTGATGCGACTGCAATGACTGCAGCCTAGCGGGTTCTGACCCTGGACTTGTGCGAATAGTGTGTGGAACAGCATGCGTTAGCACAAGCCACCAATCCCATGACATCACCAGTGAAATAGGGGGATTGTGGACCTGGCCTCGTGGGTGAGCCATCCCCTTGCAGATGATGCTGAATGTCAGCCAAATTGCACTCCAGAATGTCTGCCAGCAGGAACAGTCCCATGGCTCTGCTTAACGCCTACCTCATCAAGACGTGTCGAGGCCTTGTCTGGGTCATCTCTTGCATGCCGATGGAAATTTCCAGCTACCATTCTTCTATACGATTGTCGATTGAGCTCCGATTCGGGTAGAACCTCGAGCGAGGGCAGCAGCTTCCGCACGATGGCCAATTGTTGATCTGCATAGGGTTTGCCCGACCATGCATCCTTGCAGTGTCCGTGTCGTTGCCGTGATGCAATCAATCAGCAATGCTTGCATGGATTCGTGCCGATGCCATGATGATGTCAATCTATTCTGGCATGCAAGGCCGCAAGAGTTCGACACGGCCACGTATCCTCATGCATGCTGCATGACAGCCTGCCTCGTGCATACATTGCCCCCTTGATTGATGACCCTCTTCCTGCTCTGACAGGAGCAGTTGATGACCGACTTGCTCGCACCTAGCTTGCTGGTGCTGTTATCATACTCATGCGTGCCCCAGCCACAGCCAACCAGCGGTTGCCTGAGCTGGAAGTCATCGTCCATGCGCTTCCCAAGCCGCCACAGCGACCTGAAAAGACGTCTAGCCACAGCTCCGGAAAGGCTTGTAGGCATGCTATGGAAGCTGGCAGAAGCACCGATTCAGCAGGCAGGCTGTGTGTTTGTTGAAGGTATCTCCGTGGCCCTTGCTGTGAGTGTAAGGTGAAGAACCTGAACGGAGTGAATAAGCTCAACTACACTGCTTGCTATCTTTGGCCTACTCTGTCCTGTTTTATAGAAGTCACACCTTGGTCATTGCCAGAAACGTTTTACTGTTGCAGGGCTGGAAATCCCATTTCTGGTTTCACATGTCAGCGGGCAGACAAAGACTCATTGCTTCTTGGTATCCCACTACTCCTGGCTTCTAAGGCTGTAGTTTTTCTGCGTTTACACAGAAGGCTTTATCTGGTGCCAGTGTGATGCGGTGAAATGAGCACCTAACGTGATGCTGCTTGATCCTTATCTCGGCAACATCGTATGGTTCTTAGCAGGAGTTCTGCCTGTTTGAGAGCGAGTAGCTGCTCCGCAGCAAGTGCATGCGTGAAACAACAGACATCAGTAGCAGGCCTTGCTGCCTGCTGTTTCACGTGTCAGCAGGCGCCACTCGTTGCTTCCTTTGCCCGTTACCAGACTGTTGCAGATGCCAAGCCACAAACAACGCAAAGCCGGATTGAAGCAGCAACAGCTGTGACAGTTAAGATGTAGCAAGGCAGGCAATGCAAATGTCAAACTCCGCCAGCTGATACATCAACAGGAAAGCCAGGCACATGAACAGCCGCAATAATGCAAGAATTCCCAGCCAGCTCCAATCCAAGACGGAGCCAGCAGCTGCTAAGAATGTGTCCGTTTCTCATCGGTGGCATACATAAGAAATCTGAGGCACGTGCCTTGCACTGGTGCACGTGTCCATGCTGGGCATACCAAGCCTTATTTTATACCCTTCACGATTGTAGCCCACAAACAAAATCAATTCACATCGATTGTTGAACTTAAACATGTTCAGCTCATGTTGCTGACCGGATTCATGGGTTTGAGACATGTTAAAGAGATTGGTGCTGTTGACTTGAGACGCCCATCAGCACTGGCCGACACCGAATGTCATCACAACCGCAAATCAAACATGAGGTGGAAGGACCCTAGCCACGCCAGCATCCATTTTCTTCCTTCATTCATTCTTCCTTTTCCTTTCATGTGAACACGTGGAACAGGCCGTAGAGCAGGATGGCTGGCACGCCCACATACATCAGCGTCTGAAGCGTCCGCTCGGCGCCTTTGCTTACTGCCTGTTCCCTGTCCTCTTCGCTCGGCTGATGCACGTCCTGCGGGTGACCAGACCACGCAAGATGCAGCGCAGCCACACGCAGTCGGTTCCTGATCCTTTTGTCAAAATCAGCTGTCAAACTATCATAATGACTGCGCCCATGCTAGAAATAGCCACCACAACCCTGTCAGCGTTGCACGTGACCGTAGCATAAGTACTGCAGTGTGATAAGAGATCTTGATACGCAATTGTCATCACATGACATTTGCAACTACGCCCAGAGCGCTGCAGATAACATGGTTACGCCCATGCATTCTGTCAGGGCCACATGGCTACTATTGACTCACCTCGGACTTGAGGATTTCCACCAGCCTCCATCGCGCCCCCTGGGGAGCCGTCTTTGGGATGACCCAGGAATTGTAGAAGGGGCGCTCAAAGACCCAGTAGTCTTCACACGTGATGGGCCTACAAGACGGAATGTATGGGAACAGAACGACTATTGATCATTCACAGCGAGGCGTTAGAGGGAAAGTATGGCGCAAGACAGGCGCTGAAAAGAGGTACAGACTAGATATTGGTGCGATTGAGGCATCTCAGTGGTGCGCAACACACATAGGCTGCCTATACAATAACAATGCACCGTTCTTACAATGTGTACCACCAGCCACACACCATTGTAATACACTACGCACGCTGGTCACAGACCTGCCCCCCTGTGCCACCATAGACACATGCTGACAACATGACATGTCTGCCAATAATGATGTGATAATGCGTGTGCACCACTTCATGACTGTTTAACCCTGTTGAGACCTCTGCTGAAGCTGTTCCTGGTATCATGCCCCCATCAGCACCATTGGCCAATCGCTCACTCTGTCTCACTGCCACTGATGACGTTGTTCCTCTTGTCCTTGATGCAGAATGTTTGCTGGCTCACGAATTTGACTGTGAACTGTGCCACGGTCAGCTTGGACGCTCTGTGCTTGAGGATGGATGCGGGGATCAGTCTGCGCACAGTGGAGGAGTGGGGTGCACGTGTGTGCGCATGCGCATGTGCATGTGTGCGCGTGCATGTCTGTGTGTGCATGTGCATGTGCGTGTGCGCATGCTTGCGTGTGAGTGTGTGTGTGTGTATGTGTGTGTGTGTGTGTGTGTGTGTGCGTGTGTGCGTGTGTCACTGGGCCATGACTTGGCGCCAAAAGGTGACAGCAGACTTCGGACAGATCACACACATTACGTGGCTGTGCATGCAGGACAGGCATGCATGCTGATCATTTGCCGAGCAATCACCTGCACTGCTAAAAGAGCTGGGCTACCTGGTCTTCCTATCGCATCCGTTTCCCCTCCCACACTGTTCCCACACTCGTCTGTCAAGCAATCGTCTGCACTGCTAGAGCTGCACTGTGGTGTGTGACGCACAAAATCTCAGCGGCGCTTCGTGCGGCTGGATGCAATTGGAAGCCAGGACCTGTACACTGTATGGCTTCTCATCATGACCGTTCCTCCTCCCACACTCACCACCCTCTGTGTTTTGAATGCTGATCATTGCCAGGCAAGCGCCTGCACTGCTAGAGCTGGGCTGTTGTGCACAGTTTGTTAATACTGTTCCCACACTCGCTGTTCCCACACTCGCTGTTCCCACACTCGCTGTTCCCACACTCGCTGTTCCCACACTCACTGTTCCACGGCCCCATCCACCACTTGCACCTGAACGTCCAACAACCGCCACTCCACCCGCATATGGCTGGGCATGGTTTTGGCCTCCAAGAGCATATGATCATACAGCCTGGGTACCACCATCTGCAACACAGACGACAAATGATGGAGGAGTGACATCAAGCAGCGAATGTGTGATGCTCACCTGGTGACTGGGAAGACAACCACAGAAACCAAATCACGTGCATGGCAGCAACCGACATCAATCAGTTGCACTAGACATTTCATAGCAACCACGAAAGCCAAACCACGTGCATTACAGCATAAGGCATCATCTTGAACGCCCTGCATTTTGCAATTCGCCATGGAGTACCGAGACACACCCATGTTGACGCTGCACGCGGCCATGTTTGACTTAGCCAGTCAGGTACCAACGCACACAAGCCAAAATGCATCATGCACACATCATGCGCAGCCGACAGTGAGACGCACTGCCCTGCTCCACTGAACCAGAGGCCCTTGCGCCTCACACTGAGGTGGGGCACTGGCTTGTGCAGGCGTGATGTTGCCGTCATGCATAGGCATGGGCGCTACCATGAGGCCAAAACACAAGGCACATGAACATAGACCATGCACACATGCACGCATGGATGCCTGACCACGCTAAGACACATGCATGCATGCTTGACCACGACAAGACACATGCATGCATGCTTGACCACGACAAGATACATGCAAGAACAGCACATGTGGGCCCACCTGCTTGATTGAATCCAAGCTAGCAACTTGTTGGCTGGCTATGGCCCTGCTGACAGACTCGAACACGATGCTGGCATCTTCCCGCAACCGCCTGCCACTGAAGCCCCGGATGGACCGCCAGCATGCCGCGTATGCGTCAAACCTGAGGCCGCACGCGTCAAACCATGACTGCTGTGGCAATTTTTGAACATTCATTGCTATGAGACCCAGGGCTGCACATCTGATGTTGCAACATGCCCAGTCCTCAGGCCACATTCAGCACAGACCGAGGCTGTTGCGTACTGTGATCATAATTGCATGTTACGAACGCATGTTGGACGCATGTTGAGACCCAGGGCTGAAGGTATGCAGTGCGCGTCAAACGTCACATGCAAAACGTCAAGAGCCGAAGTGGCTGGCTGGCTGGCTGGAAGCGGGAAGCAATACCATGCTGCTTGAACAAACCGGGCGAAGACAGGATGATAACCATGATTACAGGTTAGGAGGCAGTGCTGAGTATGAAACAGCTATGTCATTAACTGGCGACACCCAGCATTGGCCATTTGACCCACCAGTGCCAGAAGGACTCCAATCGGTCACCCAGAGCAGTCATAGTGCCTGCACTCCAGTCCCGAGGGGCGTGGTAGTGTCCTATAGCCTCCTTGGCGCTGCTAAAGTGCTTGCTTAACTGCGGCACAAGAAAGGGCGTGAAGCGGGCAGAAGCCAGGGACGCTGTGCAATGAATCAAGTCAATCAACCGTAAAGTCTTAACCTGCTTTGGTTCGAGCTGCACCGGGCAGATACATGGGTTATAAAACGTTCAGCAACCACAGGTTGGGGTACGGGCTGAGAACCTTCAAATGACATGTTTATAACGGTGTCTCCACAGCAGCAACACAACACAGCCGGCTTTGGCTTTAGCTGTTCTCGGTGTGCAATACTATCACATAGGATGGTTGGGTGCAATGAATTGCATGCCTAACCTGTAGGCGGCAGCTTTCCAATACAGATGTTGTACAGTATACTACTCAGCCACCAACAGTACAGGGTTCAAATCACATACTCACAGCAGTGCTCAACAAAGCAACACAGACTTAAGGGCAGGGGCATACAAAAAAAACTGGATGCCAGTGGTTGCAACTACCTCTACTCTCTGGCCCGCGGCATGTGCCCACCATTCGCCTGGCTTACCAGCAGCCTATTGAGGACCTGTTCTCTGCCTGGCATGTCAGCATGCCGAGACCTACCCACATTGTGCTCGTGCGGATCGTAGAGGTCAGGATGGGTGAACCTCCGGAATCCAGCCAGCATGTCACCGGGGTCACTGGCCTTATTGGCCATGTGCCTGCATCGTCAGCAAGTGCAGTGTTCAGGTTGATCTTGGCTTGCTGCATGCCCATGCCGTGCGTGTGCGGGTAGAAAGCCACAGAAACGAGATCGGATAAAGAAACATGTGGAAGAAGCATGCTTGGCAAGAGACTGAATAATGATCCGTGGTAAACGCTGCACCTGCACCTGCTTGTGTTAGGATGATGCTCTCTCCGCATGTGGGCATCATGCCATCGTGGCAGCATGTGGAAATCCAAATGTTGGGACGGCCTGCCGGTAGCCATCTCGTGCCATGGGCATCGTGATTGCAGGCCTGATGGCTGTACTGCCCATGTGTACAGGCTTGCCTGCAATGCATGCATGACTTGAGGTGGATGGTCGTCCATCGGCTGTGAGCGGCTGGTCTGCGCATGGGCGGCACCTCACCTGCGCGCTCGTGGGAGCAGAGCGCTGTGTGAGGATTGTGAGGCACCATCTTGTCAATGTTCGCTGCATCTTTGGCCTTCTTGTCTTCGTCCAGTGCGATTTCACAGACGATGCATGCCAAGACCACCAAGACGTCAAGCTAGGGTTGCAAACACAATCTCTGATGGTGAGAATGAAATAACGCCTGTTGTATGCACAACTGCAGGCAGGTTGCATCGCTGAATTGAACGAGATAGAATGAACCGAAAACCGATAACGGTGCATTTTGAAATTGATTGCCGAATTCAACCAATTTGGAGTTTCAAAGGTACTAGATGTTATGCATATCTTGCAAGCAGCAACAGCCAGTTTGCGCAGCAGTCAACGAGACGAGCCGGTTCCTGCGACGTGGCCCCGGTCGCAATGTGGCCGATGGCGTGTGACGGACAAAGACTCAGCGGCTCTGCCATGCTGCAGGAATTAAGCAAAACTCAGGAGGCAAATAAAAGCCATGGCGCAGATCCACAATGCCTATCCGAGTGTGGGATGGAGGACGCACATATCGGCGCAGTGGATGTGGCGGAAGAGACGGAGCTGATCGCAATCGTTGGTGAGCGTAGCGCATGTGCTGCAATGGCACTGTAAACAATTTAAGTTTGAACACCAACCTGGGGCAATGTCAATTCCTTCTCAGAATGTTGATGTTGAGGTCACGGCAGCGCGTATGCACTGCACGCTCTGCCCATTGCAGTTGAGGTGCGGCTCAAGGACACGAGCACTGTCAATGCAGGCGATGTCAGAGACGCAGTGGAGAGGTAGGACAATCTTCTCTTCTTCTCAAACAATTTGAGTTGTCGCAAGGTCTGCCGTAGTAGTGCGATCAACCGGTTTGCCTGTGTCGACTGCTGGCAGTGTGCTGCGCGAACGTGGCTCCGTCACGTATGCTGATGGCCCAGTGGATTTGAGCTTGCCAGAAGGAGGCCACCATGCGCTGCTGTCCCAGCACGTGCAGAGAGCGGCCATCTCGGACTGCCGATCTGGCGAGTGAGGTTTACGCGGAGGCAGCAAGCTGACCATGCGCATCAGCCTTGTCATTCTTTCAGGCGTGCTCCGTACCCATGCATACTGTTTAATGAGATGGAATAAAGGGATGAGAAGGACCATGATGGGGTTTGATGGGACTGCATACCGGTACATTTGTCATGCATCTAACCTCAGGACAGCCTTCTGCTTCAAGAAAGCCTTGCCATGTATCCCTTGCTACGTATCCCTTGCCCTGGCACCTACCCCTTGCCTTGTCAAGCGCGGAGCATCGCATGCCCACTGTTTGTGCAGATGCCGGGTGTTTGATTGGGCAGCAGCTCATGATATGGCAGTGTCAGTTGCAAGGTGAGGATTGCTTTTGCCTTACTGTGCAATTGCCAACGAACTGCATTACAATGCAACCCACACGACACGTGCTCTGTGCACATGTCAAAGCATGCGCGTTCAATGCTACGTTCACCTGAGTGCCAATCGTGGTCGTGGTGTGCCATGCATGTCAACCGGTGCCCCGGACTATGCCTCAAATGCACATTCACTTCCTGACACACCAGGCGTGTAACACTCAGGATGCACACCGCCTGTGAATTTCTCGAGTGGCTATCGGCATGGGTTGCCCCCATACACTGGTCTAGGGGTTGATAGTGTACAACAAATTGCCTTTGCCTGTGCAGTGCACGTGTACCATGCCATCTTTGAGGAGGGTCCCACAGAAGACGATTCGGGAGAGGATGGTGTGCCTAGCTATTGCGAGTGGCTGCTGCCAAGCGCCCAATACGAAGGCCTGTGGGACAGTCTATACTATGACAGGTGAAAGCAGGCAGGGAGACAGGTGATAGTTTGACGGTGGGCGGTAAGGGAAATCATAGCTATCAACAGCGCATGGTTTGACAGGTTGCAGTAGGCAGCAAGGCAGTGTTGGTTCAAGGCAGAAAGAGGATTGCTGCTAGGTTCAAGCACATTAATAGTTGGAACGGGCGAGGGTGGTTGGCAGGGCTACAGACAGGAAATGAAACGAGGGAGAGACGTGAAGCAAACAAAAGCAGGCCAGAAGGCAGGCAAGATGGCCTAACTGACAAACATGAGAAAGACAGGGCTCTGAGCAGCATGAATTTTTTTGGAATGAGTTCAACTGTCCACTTCCAGTAGCTGGCAACTTCTGCCTCTTCAGCCAACAGCTTGGTTGCGATTGTTGTGGTCGTTGCTGCACAGCTCCATCAAACAGCGGTTACTGCGCTACGCCTCGTCAGCACTCCTGTTTGGAGAGCGGGAGGTGAACCCCACCCTGGTATCATGGAACCGGTCAGTGGCAGAACAGCCTGGTCAAAACGCAGGCGACCGTCACTGTTATTGCTTGATGTGCTACAGCTCACTGTCAGATACTACAGGACTGATGACACAGTGCAGGTTTTTTGTTGCATCTTTCAGGCGACCTGTGCATCTGCAAAACAAAATCTGTGCACAAGTGCTCAGATGAAATCATGCTCGCAACGCACTTATGTGCGAGCATGTCAAGGTTACGCACTTGCACCTCAGTCCTGCGCACATGCAGTTTTTAGCATGCCAAGGTAACACATTTGCATCCGTGGCTCTTCAGGGTTGTGCTGCTGCATGGGCCGCCTGGCACCGGCAAGACCAGTCTGTGTAAAGCCCTGGCGCACAAGCTGGCCGTCCGGTTCAGCCATAGGTAAGCATTGCACGAGCACCGTCGGACAATCTCCACCTCTGGATTGAGACCTTTCCCGCGAGAGGTCTGCCCTCTGGATGACCCCGGACGGACAAACCAGCACCAAACGCTGCGATTCATGGCTTTCAACTGTGACCTGTATCTCTCGTGTGGTGACGTCGGCCAAGGGACACACGTCGCACATGATGGACTCTTTCCGTGGCATGCTTGGCTAGCACGCTTTGTATGTGCCTTCTGTGCGTCTCCCCGGTTTTCCTGTGTTATAAAACATCCCTGATGCTGACACACGTTGCACATGATAAAGACACGTTGCGGCACCTAAGGGTCCTGCTGGCCTGTTTTGTACCAGCAAGCGTCAGTCAGCAGATGCTGGTGGCTTGGCATGCATAAGTCAGTTACACATACTCCATTGCAAGTGCAATGCATGTACTTGCAGATTCAGGATGGCATCCTTGGTGGAGGTCAACGCTCACTCACTCTTCTCCAAGTGGTTCTCCGAGAGTGGCAAGCAGGTGAATTTCCTGCGACCTATAATGCACTTTGTGCGCTGACCGCTTGAGTCTACGAATTGGTACGGTCCTAAGACTTGAGCCTTGCGCTTAAGTCTACTCGAGCCTCGCGCCGTGTTGCAACCCGTACTTCAGGTGTCCAAGCTGTTCAGTAAGATCACCGAGTTGCTGGACGAGCCTGACGTCCTGGTCTTCGTGCTAATTGACGAGATAGAGAGCCTGGCGTCTGCGAGAAAGGTGAGCGCTCACGGAGTGCCAAACTTATAATGTAGCCTTTGACGCAGGGCGCGACCTGCATGGCACAGTACAATCCGCTGTGATGCCCAGTCATCGCACAGATACAGCAGCTCGCGCTGCGCTGGGAGTTCACACACTTGCACATCTATCGTCCTGCTTTCCAGCAGGCAACGTACTATAATCCCTGCACATAAGGCGCGACCTACATGGCGACTTACATGGCGCATCTGGACTGTGTCAAAGCCAACCTCGCCATCGTGACGCACAGTCCTGGTTGTCTATCGCACTGACGATTGCTTTAGAACCAACAGCAGGTCTGTCGTCCGGATTCTTGATATGTTGCAGGCGTCAGCCGGTGGTTCGGAGCCATCGGACGCCGTTCGTGCAGTCAATGCGCTGCTCACGCAGCTCGACGCGCTCAAGCGGTTTCCCAACGTGATGGTGCTCACCACCTCCAACATCACCACGGCCATTGATGTGGCCTTCGTCGACCGCGCGGACATCAAGGTAAGCTGACGAGTCGCATTTCGCACGTTAAACGCGTGGGGTGCGAGGAGGCTGTTAAACGCGACAAAGGGGCAGAGCCGTCGACACTGCTGCATGCCTCACAAAGAACAGCCGGAAACTATGACTGTTCAAACAATGTTTGCCTGCCTGTGTTCGCATGTGGGATATGCAGGCTTACATTGGTCCGCCCACATTGGCTGCCCGATACGAAATGCTGCGCACCTCACTCCAGGAGCTGGCCAGAGCAGGGGTGGTGCACGGTGAGTTCAGATAGTTGATGATTGGTTATAACTGGACCCTGTTGCGAGATTCTCGGGGAGCCACGAACCACAGCATCATAGGCCTGATCCTCGGCGTTGACACCATCGGCACAGCACAACAATAGCCCACAACGACACACACACAACTTGCAATCTGTTTGCACAGGCATGCCACTTATAGCGGTTATCACTTATGTTTGCCTCCGCGTTTTCAGTTTGAAATTTTGATCAAAAATGGTCAGGTCCTTGTTGGTGTGTGGGGCACTCTCAGCTCACGCGGTTCGGCGTAGTGCTGCAATTGTACGAAGTATAGCGCGAGCCGCGCGTGTTTGTGCTCATTCTCTGCCATTCTCGAGATCCGTTTTCACATGCAAGTGCCAGTCCTTGGCAAACAGCGATATCTCTACAGCCTGCACCTACGCGTGCGCTAGCGCCATCGTGCAACTGTGCATATAGTAGCACATTGCATGCCTGCGGCAGCTACAGGGTCCTGCTCACCTCAAACCATGCGTGCAATGTTCCGACGGATTTGAACGACATCGCTTTTGTGACTGTTTGAGCATGTGCTTCAGTGTGTTTCTGTTGGCTTTCGCGCCCTGAGGTGCGTTGCATGGGCTGATCAAATACCCAAGGGACTAGCGCTTTGAGCTAAATCCCAACCTTACGGCCGTGTCTCCAAGAGTTTCAAGCGCCCGACACGTTGTAGGCAATGTATGTCCGTACAGCTACTTAGATCTCGTTGAATTGTCGTTGGTGTGGCAGCATTCCCAGTAACCCCGTTGCAAAAATTGCAAAAGTTGCAAAAATTCTCTGTTGCAAAAGAGGCAAACATAATGCTTGCCACTGCGGCTTCAATGTTGCTGCATGCACGTTTTACAGGCAGGAAAGTCCGCAGCTGGAGCTCGTGGCTTGCTAAGATACACATCATCATCATCATCATTACATGGCTTTTCATGGTTCAACCCACGGTGCTGCAGCTAGACACAATATCTCTC
>QAXH01005222.1:13278-69056 GCA_004335635.1 Chloromonas sp. AAM2
CTGAGCCTGTGTGTTCTGAGCAGGGCACTAATGGCAGGTTGATGAGTTCTGGCGTAGAGGTCAGCATTACACAACATTACACAGAGTCATGCAGAAACAGGCCTGACGCTGAGACCAGCATAGAGTTCATTGTGTGTGCGAGTGTGTTGTGCAGGTGAAGAGCTGTGGCCGTACAGCAAACTCAACTCGCTGGTGTCCGGCCTGGTACCTGAGCCAGGCAAACCTGCGATGCCCCTTCAGGTAGGCCTTGGCTTTCGCTTGCAGTCATGGTTGTGGTTCTACGCGAGGTGCCAATGAACACTTGGCTGCATTGGAGACTTGCAGTTGTTGCTAGACACAGACACGTCAAACTTAGGACGGAGTACCAATCAACTGGCTGTGCGTGTGTGTCGTGTTTGCCCACAGGCCGGACACGTACCTCACCTCGTACCCTCATTAATAGACACCCTACCACTACCCAACGGGGCACAGCTACTGCTATCGCAAAAGCCAGAGCCAGAGGATGGCGATGCTTTGCTGCTCTGCGGTCGTCTGTTACTCGCTGCCGTTGACTGTGATGGACTCAGCGGCCGCGCACTGCGGAAATTGCCATTCCTGGCGCATGCCCTGCACACAAACTTGCCGTTGCCATGCCCGGCTGCTAGGTACATCGGTGCAATGCGAGCCGCTGCAGTAACCGAGCAGGCTGAGAGAGGCGGTATGAACAAAGGCTGAAGTCTTGGTGGAAAGCGCCTTGCGCATGGCCTCCAAGCAGGCACACATGACCTATCAGCACCTGGCGCTTTTGTTACAGCTGTTGGCAACAAAGCAGCAACGGCATGTACGGTAACAGGAGCAGTGGTAAAGGATACAGTGTGATTCCAGCCATGCATCAGAGATGGCGATTCTGCATGTTGGTTGCTCATGGAAATGCTATGCCCAAAAGTCGTATGTATAGGCTGGATGCGCACGAAAGCTCATATGGGGGCCCAGCCCCAATACGCCTGAATGTGGGCACAGTCACCTGTTCAAACAGCGTGTCCAAGTGCCACAAGAAAAACCACTGGTAACTGTCAGAGCTATATAACCTCCGCCTCCCGAGTATGTCGGCAAAGCCAATAGACTGGCAACACAACAGACAACACAAGTGCAAGTGGTGCTGTAGCTGCCGGTGTGCTGGTGAATAAAATGACGATTCAAGTCCTAGTACAGCTGCACACAAGCGATTCGGCACAAAGACCAAAATACAGACCTTTAGGCGGTAGCAGGCAAACATTGCAAAGGCCATACCGTGAGTCAGATTGCCGTATGAGTATGATGCCGGCACAACAGTCGTCCAGATGACGAAATGGTTGCCTCATCATTGCGATGAGAGCTTGCCTCCCAGCCACAGCAGATCAAACATGTTTTGCACATGAGCTGTCATCAGAGAACTGAATGCAGCTCTCCTCTTAGTCATGTGCAACAACTCACTCCTTCTTGAGGATGTGCTTGGCAAGGGCTTTCTGTATACCAAAGGCGGCAAAGGAAGAGACGCCCAGCAAGTTCTTCAGCCTTTCATCACAAAGGATGTTCCTGCAAACAACACCAGAGGGCATGGCACATGAACTCGGCACTGCTGCACATACAATGCCCCACATTTAGTCTGCCTCGCCTTTTCTTAGATTTATGTGCAGCCTGGCTGCTATGCCTCAAGACTGGTACACCGTATGACATTTTTCAATATCTTGGCCTGCATCAGGAGCCTGAACTCTTCCACTATCAATACTCATCCCGCATCTTGATTCTTGCGAAATTTCCTGAAGTTATTCTTGAAGTTATTCTCGCATCTTGAAGCTTTTCACTGTCTACTGGACCTGGCCTGCTTCTCATATGCAACACACCCTGATCTAAGTAAGGCTGTGCAACCGCTCTGCTCCCACCTTTTATCCTTGGGGTCTTGAAGTCCGTTTTCTTTGAAGTACGCCCAGAAACGCTTGGTGAGCTCCCCTCTGGTGATAGGTTCACTGCTGCCTAGGAACTCCCCTAGCTCCTCGCTGATGCGCACCGGCGCATACATGCCGCTCTGCTGCTTTGGAGCACCGCCGTTGTCCTTCTGCACTTGCAAGGAAATCGCAATCAAGGGCCTGACGAGCGGAAAGCATTGAGCAACTGGGCTGACAAAACGACGACAGTGTTGTTGGCAGTCAACGCTGGCAAAATATTTATCGGCCAGCATCAGGGTAAAGGACAATCCGAGTGAGCGCCAGGCTCAAGTTGACAAAACAAAAACACACCCCCAACCCCACACCCCCACCCACACACGAGCCTGTACGAAGGATCGAGTGCAGTGAGCAGCGCATTCGTATGTTGAGTGCCACAGGTGGGCAGGTCCACATTCACGTTTTCTTGGATTGGTCCGCTTAATGATCAGGCCACCCCGCACACCTGGGCTTGTGATCATAACATAGCCTCTCGTCTTTGCGCTCGTTAGTCATGTCTAGGAGTCATGCACTGTGTGTGCGAGACAAGTATTCAGGTCCTTACCTTGGCCTTCTTGGCTGTCTTGGCTTTCTTGGCCTTCGGCTTCTCGTCTTCATCATCGTCATCGTCCTCTTCATCCCCCTCGTCGCTCTGCATCACAGAAGCAATGTTGCAAGTGCACTCAATGTCAAGCCACCAACTGTGCAAACATCACGATATGACTGGTAGACTGAATTGTAGTACTAGCTCAGCTTGCTGAATCTCACACACCACGTACGTACACACCCTCATACAACTGCTTCAAAGACCAAAATCCATGCCTGAGAGTGATGTCCACTTTCAAGCACATGGCAAGGATTACGTGTCGGACCAAAAGTGAGTTATAGGTCGGCAAAAATAAGTGAGCCTGCCACCTGGTTCAAACGGTATGCTTTTACCATTCCAACCGCCTTGCAGCAGGCATGCAAGAGGCGAATCCTGTGCCTTCACCTCTTCCTTCTTAGGCCTCTTCGGCGGTGGCTTGGCCTTGGGCTTAGGCTTGGCCTTAGGCTTCTCCCCCTCTTCCTCGTCTACTTCCTCATCGTCCTCTTCCTCATCTTCATCACTATCGGCCATCGAATTCTTAACATCTGCAGCCATGCAGTCACAGTGGTACCAGTGGATGCCCTAGACAGTCCACAGCAATCATTCATCCCGAGCAAGCAGAACTCTATCTACTGGTTTCACGACCACTGCATACACACAGACCTTTGTCAGGAACAAAATCTGGTGCTTCAACAAAGCAAACACAGCTGTTGAAACAAATCCTCCTCAGGCACACTGCTCAGTCTATGTTCGCGAAACGCCAGAACAACATCAAGCAGTTTTGGCCCTTACCTTTTCCTGACTTAACGTGTTTGCTAAGCTGCTTGTTCATAGAGAACATGTCGATTGGGCCCGTGAAGAGGGTCTTCAACTTGTCGTCCAAGATAATCTTGCGCTTGTTCTTGGGGTTCTGAGCACACAGCAGCATGCAACCCACAAGACGCTGCTTGATTCCCCAATGCCTGGCGTGTGTACATGTCTGAAAGTAAAACAGCCATATGATGCATAACACACGGAATGCAGTTCAAACAAGAGCTATGGTGGTGACACTTGAATGTACAGATTAGCCTACCATCACGCACACTAATGCGCAAAGGCAGTGTGGTGCGCACTTGACACTTACCTGCAGGTTGTGTTCCTTGATGTACTCCCAGAGCTTTGCCACTACTTGTGATCTAGTCATTGTCTCAACTCCCAAAAAGGCTTGCAAGGCAGGAGACAACATCGAGTTGCCGCCCCAACCACCGCTTGCCTTCCTCCTGGTGGGAAAAACAAAAGCAGAAATAGTATGAGAAAGTGTGTGTGTATGCTGCTGCAGAACGTCCATGCAAGCTGCCGTGCCAGGGACCAATGGTCTGCCACTTGGCAGGTGAATAATCACACCATGTGCTGAGCACGTCATGCCCAAGTAGAAGCACTGGTGGCATGCAAGATGTAGATCAGCTTACTTCTTCTTGGCTGCCGGAGCTTCCTCTGCCTCCTCTGCTGTGGCGTCCTCTCCTGCCGCATCTCCTTCGTCTGCCTGAGTTTCAGCCAGAAACGCCTCAACCTGCAGCAAGAGATGCAATGCATACTTGCACATGTGCAATGAGGTGTTGGTCAGGCCCATAGGTACACTGTCTACACTTACGCATTGCCGCAGAACCTGCTTCCTCGGCGTCAGGTCACATCCTAGCTTGGCCTCCAGCTGCTTGCGCAGTTGCTTTTCTGCGCATGCAGCGGACATCGGCAGGCGGTCGCAAATGTTGAAAGTGAACATGTGCCTTGGCATGCACGACAGCCAGGTTGGTACAAACCTGATGTTGTTTGAAGGTCTGCAGTCTTGAGCAGCTCGAGCATCTGCTCTTTCAGCGCTTCGTCGCTGACATCGCCCACCGTATCCACCACGGCTACTGCTTCCGGCGCTGGTGTCTCGGCCATCGCACAGTTGCTGTGTATGACCAGGTGCGTAAATGGCTACAGCATCAAGTGCAATGCTGCACTGCGTGGCACGAAACGACGTGCGTTGCAAGGCCGTTTCTCATGGCATCACATGAGTCATTTGCAAATTCAACACAGATTGGCCACAGGTCATGCGTAGAGGAAAGGATCATCAGCTTCTCAGTAATATCTGCTTGGCCCGCAGCCTTCATCGTTGCCTGATCCTGCGTCCTCGCCCATTAAATGGATGCAGCTGTAGAGCAGGCTCGACTTGGCAAGCTTGAATACTTCCAGTCTCTCAACCTTCAGGAGCTATCTAGGTTACAAGGATCCAAGGACGAGGACGGGAGGTGCCTGCTGCATGCTGCTGCTGCAAGCGGCAACCTGCAGCTGTGTCAGTTTTTGTATACAGACGGTGGCAAGGCGGGCATCAATCAGCAAGATGACGAGGTATGAGGAAAAAAAGGACTGTACGTTTGTTTGTTTGTTTGTTTGTTTGTTTGTTTGTTTGTTTGTGCGCCCGCCAGCAAGTCAAAAGTGTGCATTCATGCATTAATGATGTCCCTTCCATGTCCCTTCCATGTCCCTGCGTGCGCCACATCCACAGGGCTGGGCTCCCCTGCACACCGCTGTGAGCTGTGGGCATCAGCCAGTGGTTGAGTTCCTTATCGAGTGTGGTGCGGATGTCAACCTGTGCAACAGCGGGGGACGAACACCGTTACACTATGCGGTGGGTCTTCATAACAAACCTGAAGAAAACCTCAAACCAGGGGGTAGGCACTCTTATTTTATCCAACCCACACCTCACTTTTGGCCAGAGAGGGCCACCCATCCCCAACAGCCAATATATGGGTCCATTCTAGAGTTTGGATATGCCATTGTGTTCAGTTTCATGAGAGCTTTCCACCGCATCATTAAAAGTTCAGGTTTATTTCAGTTTCCAGATCACAGTTTCTGGCGGTTACCGGTCGTATTTGGCCCGCCTGTCGGTTACCAGCCGTCCCCGAGTTGAGTATGCCATTGTGCTCGGTTTCATTAAAGCTGTCCAAGGCAGTATTAATAACAAAGGACTTGAGGTTTAAGACAGCTTTCAGGTTCAGAGTCCGTTGCTGGTCCTGAGCACCCCTGCCCTTTACCGGCGGTCTCCGGACCCTGCATGGGTTTCCAGACCCATCTGAATATGCCATTGTGTAGCTCTCAACGAGCGCGGCACAATAGCATGTTCGGGTATCGTTTCTGACTCATGGATGGCCTGCACAGCGATTTTCCCGTGAGGCCTCATATTTCCTTTTTCACCCCTGACCCACCCACAGACCCCCCTGTTCCTGACCAGCTCACAATGGCCCCAGAACTTGAATGTAAGCTCCTTGAAGTGTGCCTAGGCCATTGCCGTAAAGAAACTGGGCTCAACCCGGTATAGGTCGACAGATAATCTTGTGCCTACCCCCTGCCTCAAATCCAAAATCAAAGAACCTTATGCCAATCTGTGGGCCTTTGACAATCTTAACAGCGCGACAATCATAACTGGTGGTGGCGGGTGGGCGTGCTTCTAAACCCTATGTCATGGCCATGGGGGACAGACACAGCTTTTGCAGCAGAACAACTGCAGGTTCCTGGAAGGGAGAGTACTATCATTTGGCGGGTATTGTTACGTGGCGAGCGGGTGTATGAACAATGTGTCACCAGATGCGATTGTTCATCTAAGCCGTCACTTAGCGAAGAATCGGCATTCGTCTCGACTCAGGAGTGGCCGGGCTGGGCCGCCAGCTGATGAGTTGACTCCATCAATACCGCAGTCTCATTCAATTTGCAACAATTGTTCGTAACGCGTTTACGAAATTGAACTTTGCACTTTTGAGCTTTGGGTATCTCCGAACTTGATGTCAAACGCACAGCTTTTTGGGTGAAAGTGTTTCTGTTATTCCCTTCCACCGATGATCACACAAACAACATTATAAAGCACAACGATCTGGATGTCAACCTGCTAGTTTGAGAAGCCAAAAACAAATCACTTTTAAGAAATCAAGTGCTTCAGAATTTAGATGAGACTGCAATACAATGTGGAACATTTTGTACATGTTCTGTACATGTTCTGTACATGTTCTGCACATGTTCTGCACATGCTCTGCACATGCTCTGCACATGCTCTGCACATGCTCTGCACATGCTCTGCACATGTTCTGTACATGTTCTGTTCACCCTGGAAGCTGTTCGCCATGATTCTTCAAAGTTCCTGAAGCCTGGGATGTGTAAAGAAAAGGGGCAAATAATGAGAATGCCATATTCAGTCGTTGACCAACTAGAGCTTGCCTGAGCAAGGGGGTCAAAACTTCATACATGGAGGTCAGTGCATGGGGGTTGGATCGACATGGGAGCCCGCTCTTGAATGGGGCTGAGAGGGGTCACTGTTCCGCATCATCCCCAGTACTTGTATGCATTTGTGTCTCAAAGTGCCTTGTACCCCAGGGTGTGAACTGCACACAGTCAAGCTTACTCTGCTGATGCAGTTGCCAGGCACGTGCCATCACCCATGCAGGCCAGTAAGGGCTACGCCGAGCTAGTCAGGACTCTGATCAAGCACGGCGGGAAGGTGAACGCGCTTGACATGACCAAAAGCACACCCCTGCACCGGGCAGCCTCGGCAGGCAAGTGCGCTCTGTGTACTGATTGGATGAGTGGATTAATGTTTGGATAGCAGAATGTCTTGCTGACGGTAGTGTATGAATCTCACATCCCTCATTATGTCACAGATGTGTCTGGCATGTGCCCACTGGTTGCACAGATCTATTTCAAGAAACTATATGACTGATTACTTATATGACTGACTTGGTGGTCATTCAGTACAGGTGGCTATGATCAGGTTGACGCCAGGGTCATATGTCTGGGCTTGGCCTTGACTAGCAAACGCTCTCTCCCTTTCTGGCCTGAAGAGTGCATGTAGTTGGCTTCCTGACGTCTTTGCTTGGGACCAAGTTAGCACTCAAGTGGTTACGCAGTGTGATAGGTGCACGTGTGTGCAGGCAAGCATGAGGCGGTGCGAGCCCTGCTCGAGTCCGGCAGGGCTCAGCTCGAGGGCGAGGACGGGGAGGGGAACACCCCCCTGCTGCTCGCGGTGTTGGGGGGAAGCAGCAACCTGGCGCAGTACCTGGCGCAACAGGGGGCGGAGCTGGAGGTGGGTCTTGCAATAGTGTCTGTGTTGCATTGGCAGGGTTATATCTGGGCAGATATAGCGAAGGAAATACCGTACTGCTCCAAACCAGCAGTACGGTGGCGTCAAATGTTTTTTGGGGTAGGGGGAGTCATGCGGATAGGAAAGCAAAGATGTAATTGGAAATTGAAAAATGTCGATGACCGTAGTAGCATCATAGGAAGGGCGACGGCTTTCTTTGTGTCGCTGTGCAGGCACGTAATAAGGCTGGTGAGACGCCCCTGTCCCTGGCTGGAGACCTGGCACCCGCTTTGAGAGCAGCGGCAGGGGCAGGAGCCATGGAGGAGGACTAATTTGGAACCACATGTGCCCAGTTCCTGAACTTCAAGCCATTCTTTCTGCTAGCTGCAATCATTGAGAGTCGGTGTGGTTGTCTTTGCACAATTGCAACTGTCTGTTCATGTCCAAACGAAAATGTTTTCGGGAATCCAAGTAGCTGGGATTCAATTCTGGGATGGGATACCAGCATTGACAACCTTTCGTCCAGTTGGGGCCTTGCCAATGCCAGGGGTACTGTAAACATTGTTGAGTGCAGCGGCCACAAACAAGCAGGGGCAATCTACAAGTCTGCTGTGGTATATTGAAGGATTGGTAGTTCTCCTTACAGATGAGGGATCAGCTCTGGTGTGTGACAGCATGTCTGATCAGATGCTGGCGACACAAGGAACGTGATGATGATAGTACGGGGAACATAGGGAACGTAACTCAGATGCTTCAAGGTTGATGACTAACAATCAGTTATGCCATGCAACATTGGCCAGTGGCCTGGTGCAACGTGCCTGGTTAAGCATTACCTCAGGAATACCGTAATCTTGAAGTACGCTGAGTATCTGTCTGGACCAGGGAAGCCGTCAAAGGACTTGGAATGCGATGTGAGAAAAGAAAAAGGACAAAAAAGTGCGAAAGGGCAGGCCAAGAAACGTGAGGACATGCAGGCAGTAACCAGGCGGGCAAGAGGCATGGGAGGCCATGAGCGCTACCCGAGGTACGTGCAGTACTAGTTGACCGCTTGTCTTGCCGCACTTTCCACGTGTCAGTCCGGTAATTGTACCAGCTACAACTGACGACCTCTTGATTGTGCCAGACATTCTGCCCACAGTCGGAAGGCATGCATCCAGGCAATGGAAAGAACGGTGCACGAACATGTTTACAATGACATATGCCTAGCATATCATCTGATGCTCGCCGCAACCTTATGGCAGTCAAGTAGGCACCACTCAAGCGTAAAACATGTTGGCAATTTGGTTTCATGCTGTGTGAGCAGCGCTGATCGCCGAGTCCTGGCAAGCATGCCTCGATCAAATGCACTCTATATCTCTTCAATGCAGTGTCTGCTCACAAAACACAGAGATCACCAGATCAACCTCAGTTAGCAAACACAGTGACTGTCGTGTCCAATGAATGAATGAATAAATGCAGGGGGGCTGCACTTCCGTAGCTGTCGACCTATTACAGGAGTAGGCCAGTTTTCTCACGGCAATGGCTTAGGTACTCTCCAGGGAGCTTACGTTCAAATTCTGAGGCCGTTCTGAGCTGGTCAGGGACAGGGGGGTGGGCGGGTCAGGGGTGTTTACTAAGCCTCACGGGGAAATCGTTTTACAGGCCAACGATAAGTAGGAATCAAGATCTGAACAGTCCATCGTGACGAGCGCACCGAGAGCTGCACAATGACATACTCAAAAGAATCTGGAAACCCATGCCGGGTCCGAAAACGGTCTAACACCGGCAGGGGTGCTCAGGACCGGCAAAGGACTCTAACCCTGGGGAACTGACTCAAACCTGAACAGTTCTTTGTTTTCAAGAGTGCATTGGAAAGCTTTCATGAAACTGAGCACAGTGGCATACCCAACCTGGGGACGACCGGTAACCGACAGGCACGCCCAGAAACGGCTGGTAACCGACAGGGACTGTGACCCTAGAAACTGAGTCAAACATGAAAAGTTTTTTGTTTCCAATAGTGCACGGGAAAGCTCTCATGAAACTGAGCACAATGGCATACTCAAAGTCTGTCATGGACTGTACATAGGCTTTTTGGTGTGGGGTGGGGGGGGTGGGGGGTCTGGACCCCAGCTCTGACCAAAATAGAGTTATAGGTCGGCAAAAGAAAGAGTGCAGGCCCCCTGAATAAATGAATCAATTCTATCAGCAAGGTCGTAATCCTCCATCTTTAGTCTCCTGCGACTTCTGATTGATGAACCGGTGTCCCGTAGGTGCGGTGACAGGCGTGCAGTACCACTAGGTGCGGTGACAGGCGTGCAGTACCACTTAAGCTACAAAAGGACCAGTTATGCAAAAATCCTCGTGGTCCAGGAAATCTGCAGAGTGCACAGCGCGGCCAGCCGCAGTCATGGCGGACTGCAGCCGCTTCTCCCACCCCTGCTGCCACTCAGTGCAACCAACAGTGCGGACCTTCACCGATCGGCAGGCATGTGCAAACATCTCAATCACCTCTGCCTCTGTCACGTTGTGATGATCGGACCATATGACCAGATGCCTGACTGTGCGTGGCAGGCTGGGCAGCACCAGTGGCCACACCCCATGCGCCCATGTACATTTCTCAAAGCGCAAGCCTGTCATCGGGGTGCTCTTCAAGTGCTGTGCGATGGCAGCCAGCAGCTCAGGAGTCACAGGCACAGCACGCGAGATACACAGGGATTCAAAGGTGCCTGTGGCAAAGATGGGCATGAGCGCAGCCAGGCATGCACTGTCAGCATCCAAACTGTTGAATAGGTCTACGGCTAATGTACCCTGCCAGTTCACAGAGCACCTGCTGATGGCTTCAGCCACACGCAAGTTCGTGCCAACATCCTGGCTGGGATGCACGCAGTGGCCAGACACGCGCATGGACCGCAGTCTGCCCAATGGCAGGCGTGCTAATGCATTTATAACCACGTTGTATATGCCAACATGCGTCCATGGGCAGGGGCGGTGGCTGTAACTGTGCTCAAGGTGGAACCCCTGGCAATCCACGCTCGCCAGTGTGGGGCAACTCAGCAGCATCTCCATGACCTGGTCGGAAACATAGATTGTTGGCAGTTCCAGCGTCAGCTTGCTCAGGCCAGGAAACCATGACGGCAACTGTGGCAGCCAGTCCGTTACTTGCTGACGGGCGAGGACACTGAGCTCATTGAGTTGTGAGCCCAGCACTGAGCAGCACTGCAGGGTGGCTGTGGGCACAGTCCTGCCATCAACGGTCAGGCTGGTGAGGCCAGTGAGGGCCCGTAACTGACGCTGGGCTCTGGCTGACGTGCGCTTGTCGGTGCATATTGACATGTTCTCCAGGTGCAGCTTCTTGATCTGCCCAAAGTGGCCAGTAGGGTAGCTGGCGCCGGGCAGGCAGTGGAGTGAGCAGCGATAGAGCTTGGCTGTTGACAGGTTGGGACAGTCAGCAAGCCAGGACGGCAGCAACACTTCTTGCTGAAGGCCCTGCACACACATGGGCAGAGAGGAGCACACAAGCGTATTCAAGACGTTCAAAGTGAGTTCCATGTCGCACGCAGCCTACATTTCCTAACGTGCAGCTTGCATTGCTCCACGCTCTTCACGCCGCACCGCATGATTATGTTGACATCAGGCAGACCGTCAATTGGAGAGGGATGTGTGCTGCTCTGCCCTAACAGACGCAGGCCGGGAGGCAGAAGCAGGTGGGCTGACGGCAGGAATGCCAGGCACAGCATGGGGCCAAGTCATGAGAGGGCATGCCCCATAAATGCATTAATGGCTGGGGCCAAGTCATGAGAGCCCATGCACGGACCGACAGTCATACTGCCCTCATGTGTTCCACAGGCATGTGCCACACAGAGGATATCATCATTCCAGTGGTAACGGCTCCAGCTGATGGAAGCATCTGCCTGCCACACTTCACCCACCTCGAGCACCACACTGGTGATGGCTGCTAGTCCATGGCCCACTGCTGCTGCTGCTGCTGCTGCTGCTGCTGCTGCACCGGACATGGCCGTGGTCTCTGTGAGCTGATCATGTGAAGTGAAGCAGCAGACAAGGTGGATGTTCGCTGAGTATTTGCAGGCTAGCTGCAGCTTCGCTCGCACAGCAGCTCCTTTTTCCTTTGCCGGCATGCCAGCGAAATTCACGCTCAGGATCAGGCGCCGTTGTCTCAGTACAACGTCACGCATTGCCCTGCAACGTACAGGCAGCAGCGATGCATGCCGTTACACTAGTGCACGATGAGGTGTGAAGCTTCAGGCCTGAGAGGAACACATGGCAAGCCAAGAAGCAATGTGTGGCATAAGATCACAACCACATTGAGGTTAGCTTTATACCTGCAGCTCTGAAAAAGCGGGAGGAGCTGCAGGCGTGTGGTGTGGTACCCATTCTGCTCAACAGCAGTCAGCACTACTTCAATGCACGTATCGGGCACGTCAGCAAGCGCGCGACCAGCGGTTGTGCTGGATTTCCCTCGGCTACTCTGCTTGCTTGGCATATCTGATGATAAAATCCTGACTGGGCAATTATGGCAAATCTGTATGCAGGAGGCGGCAGTCTGAAAAATGTATGAAGCATAGAGAGGTGAAAGCCCCTGAAGGCTAAGACTTGGGGGTTTGAGCTAGGACTGAGAAACCGACGGTTCTGGAGCTTGCGCGTTCCTCAGTACCTTGGGGCTACATCTCTTTAGCATCTGTCCCTGGGAGGTTGCAGCTGTTCACGTTCTTTTGACGTCCAACCTGCAGTCGGAAGACAAAGTGAGCGGCTGTTCGTGCCCCCGGCCTTGGCAGGCGGTTGGACACCCAAACTAGTTTGCATTCCCACCAAATGAGGATTTTTTTGTGGGCTTTACACTGCCGCAAGTCTCAGGCGCAATGGCTACGTGAGTGAAAAGCTACAGCCAAAAGCTACAGCCAATGCAGAGGAGGACTGCAGATGTTGGCCTGAATAGATTATCAGCAGATTAAAAAAAAAAGGATTTGCCAGTTCTGGGACAATTTGTGTGAATATGTCTGTATTACCGCCAGGAACCCTTGTGTGTCAGCAAACATGTGTATGTGTGCATGTGAACCACACACGGGGTGAGCAGCGGGGTGACCATCGAATGCCTGCCAGGCACGGTTCAACCATTTGATCATTTGATGATGCAGAGGCAGCACACATGTTGCGTGCCATATCATCCAGGCTCTTGTCGTAGGTGCCGAATGCAAACTTATGATTGCTGACCGCCCCCTCCATGGATGACACGTCAGCATGAGCGAAACTCAAATGCGTAGCACGCCATGCCCTTTGTATTGCAATGGCCGCCTCTGTCCTCTCCCTGGCCTTAGGACCTGTGATGCTAACCCTGTAATTGTTCTGCGCGTGCCTGCCCGCCACAACAGGCCTTTGTGTGCGAGGGTGGACACCTCAGTTTGTCTAGAGTTGTGCTCTTGATATATGCAGGTGCGACTGTGTGTGCAGGTGCGACCAATGCTTGCAAACAATGGTTGCGCATTGTGACAACAACGCCTTATGATTGGATCCAGAATCGCATTCTTGCTGCGTGTGCGTGTGTATGTACAAAGAGTCTGTGTGTTGGTCCACAACCAAATGAACAGGGCGTGTTGGTACACGGTATGGTGCTACTTCTGGGACATGCTGTTGTGCGTGGACACGAAAGAAATTGCCTCAGTGTGTGATCAGTCAGTTGTATCAATACTCGTACATGTCACATCCGGGGTACACGAAGACTGACAAGATTGGGACTGTAGACTATAGACTATAGAAAGCGAGCCGAGGACAACTGCAACTTACATTTTGGGACAACTGGGTAAACGAATTCACGGCCCAACACACAAGCGACCAAAAGACATGCAACCAGCGCATGCCAAGCTAGACAATCCGAGGCGTTTGAACCCATTGTCCCCTAGACAATCAAAGCTGAGAAATTGTCAGCCTCAGTGATGTCAACAGACGCAACATATAGAGGAAGGAGCACAGCGTCGTGTGGAGGAGCTAGCATGCGACTTCAACACACCATTGCATGCAGCCTTTGTCGGCTTTTGCAAAGCCTTTGATTCTGCTAATGGGCAGGCGCTATGGGAGCTGCTGCGGGCCAGGGGTGTTGCAGACAAACTGGTGGGCCTATTAGAGGACCTGTACAGTGGATGTGGGGCTCAGGTAGTTGCAAATGGCCAAACCTCCGACTACTTCTCCATGTCCAGCGGGGTACGGCAAGGCTGCCCCATGTCACCAATCCTGTTCAACGTGTTCATGGACTCCCTGTCAGAGTGAGAGTAATGGGAGTGAGAGTAATGGGAGTGAGAGTAAAAAAAAGAAGTTTGCCAGTTCTGGGAGTGTTGTGAATTGAGTGAAGCATTGTGTGTGCACGTGATGAACACCGCGTGTTGTGGTAGACGGTGCGTGTTGTGGTAGACGGTGCGTTGCCACTTCTAAGTCAGCGAATCAGGAGACAGAAGAACGATCGAAGGATGGATTGAAAACCGAGCAGCGAATCACTGGGACAGTGTGGCCACTTTGGCTGTCTTGGAGGGCATTGCCACTTCGGGTGATCGCTTCAGTGCGGCATGCCCTGAAATGGGCCATCATGATGAAGTAGCGTCACATGACAAAACATGCCGCTTAAATCATTGGAATTCGCTATCAACAGTTGACATTGTGAGAGTTGATTTCACTAGCTGACACTGACCTTGACCCTGTCAATCTTTCAGTTCATGCCATTCAAACGTGCTTTCGCAAGGTGCTCTCTGGGGTGAAGGCCACAAGGGACTCACCTCCCCTTGCTGACACGGCCAGATTCCCCTTCACAAGGATAAACTTTTACAATATGCGCATATAGTTGATGTTTGCGTTGAACGTGCTTCATGGTGTGCACGGTCTGACCTGGTAAACAGCGTGCAGGCTGCAAAAGATGTTTGCCAGTTCTGGGACAATTCTTGGGACTGGTGTTGATGTGTGCAGATGTGGTGATGATTCAGTTTCACTTGCCGCTCCTTTGTAGTCACTTCCCATCCACCCCGCATGGGTGGGCGCATGGGACACGATATCTCACATGCTGGTTGATCAAAGTCGCGATCTGCGGCCTCAGGCAGGCCTTGGACGTGGTGCGGGTTTGGGTGGCACAGGTCCTAAGGAGGGCTCACATAGTATATATCAATGAAGTGCCCACTACACCCACAAGCGCACATCTAACATGTGGTCAGCCACACCGATGCAATACTAACATAAAGGGCGGCAGGCCTTTCCACTGTTAACAACAACGGGTCTTGCAAACATCTGCGGCCCAATAAGCGCAAAAGCACACCTGGACATTTGTTGGTCAGGACGTAAATCAATAAGCCCTGCATCTTGATCACAGCTGAAAATGGTAAAACCTTTGTGAGTGTGCTGGTTTGCCAGGCGTGCTGAGCATTGTACTCGGCTCGTCTGCGTGAAATAAAGCCTAGCTTGCGTAATCACCTGTGTCACTCACCATGTTTCCACTCAACTAAGCAAACAATAATCTCTGCGCTGAATTGTACATGCTATGCTGAGCGCAAATGGGCGGCCCTGTCAGCATCTGTACATGAGCCACAAGCAAGTAGCACCCCACACAATGTAGCGCACATTGGATGACCTTGAAAACGAAAAAGCAAGTCAAACACGAGCAGCCAACAGAGTAGCAAAACAGCTCAAGACGTACAGCATATGCCGGTGATCCAGCATGAATCCAGGTGGCACAGGGTAAGTGCCATTTGCAAACAGAGAGAGAGGAATAAGCCGGTCAAAAGCGTCCACCAGACACACTCAAAAAAACGTACAGCACACACACAAATGGCAGTCCTGAATAATGGCTAGTGTGACGATTGACTGGCCAGGGCAGTGCCACTGTGCCAGAAGTGGAGTTTGTGAGGCCTTGTGGTAAGGCAGGAGCACGGTTGACATGCCTGGCGGTACCAGGCCTGACGTGCAGCGCATATTGTCTGCACTAGCATGCAATGCACTGGCTAGAATGGCTATCAGCCTATTGACATTTCTTGCGAATTGATGCTCTGATCACGATGCAGAAGCTACCATGGGGGCCGTTGAACGGTTGGGAAAGTAACGTATGGGAACAGGAAGAGGAGCAGCACAACATTGCAGGTGTGACTGGACTCTTCTTGAAATGGCCACTCGCAAGGCGAGGAAGAAAGGCAAGGGTCATGCTGCCCGGGACTAGGCCGACGACAAGCACCAGCAGCCGCAGAGGCCTGGAAGCAGATTAGCGATAAAGCCAGCCACCTGTCGATGTGCTTAGGGCTGTGAGGGGCTAAGCAGGACAAGCTTCGCTTGCTGCTCCTACTCAAGCTGCCTCTGCATATGCCTGCAATGTGGTAGCCAGGTGCAATGCTCACGCCTCTAATGCTACGCTCTCCACATGTTTTGCAAGCCTCTCTTCGGATCACTGCCTACTGGGGTGCTGAACACATGTACGTCTGTGCATCCACCAGAAGGCCGAACCACATGACTGTGATTTCCTCCTTGCTGTGCCGGCCGCATCACACTGGCAACGCGAACCGTGCAAAGACCCTGCCGTGTGTTCTATCCATTGAATCTTAGCATCCTCAGTCACAGTCGACGGGTTCAAAGTCCGTCACCTCGAGGCGCCGCAATTCATCCGCTCGGGATTGCGTGCCCGCCCGATTACGCCTCCCCAGAAAAGCAACTGAACAAGCCTTTGCGCCGCGCCGGCTTTGCGCGCCCCTCCTTTCCGCCCGGTGTCTTGGCTGCCCCACCTGCCAGTGCCCCAGTGCCCACAGCCGCGACGCCATTCGCCTGCTGCTGCTGCTGCTGCTGCTGCGCCTGCTGCCGTTGGTCCTCTTCGCGCACAGATGCCAGGTTGGCGGTGTCCAAAGCAATAGCTGCTGTGTCCAGGGTGTTGAGGGTGTGGTCGGACCGACGTGTCGACTCGCCAGCCGTGGCAAGGTCAGAGATACCTGCAACCGAACAACCATGTGCTCCTGTTCGTCGCGGACACGGAGTGCAAGCGTAATGCCTCACTGTTATGACCTGCGGCATTGGTGCCTTGGCCTGGCCGCCTGGCAGACTGTTCCGTGGCCAGGCCATTCCTTAGCCCTCATACCCTGTCTGAGCCAGTACTCGACTTGCTCTTTCCTGGTCGCCCTGAGGCTCCCAGCCAAGCAGACGGCACCTGTGCAGAATGTATCCCATGGTACTAGACAGCCTTCCTGACGCATCCCTGAGCTGTGTCAGTTCCCTTGACCTACCAGGTAGTTTGTATCGATCGCATCTGACGCAATCCACTGCATTGTTTGTTTCCTAGCCCTTGCAGTTCCCCTTCTCCCCACCTCTGCTCCAGCCAGGATTGACATCGTCAGTTGCTCCAGCAAGCGAGTCAGTTTTCGTTTTGGAATTGGTGCTGTCAAGCGGTCCTGCCAGCCTTGCTCGTGCTTGTGCCTCCGCTGCCAGGGTATCGGCTGCTGTTGCACCAGCCTGTATACAAAGCACAAGCACGTGTGTGGGTGTGAATGCAAACAGCTTGCCAGCTTCCTTGACGCTTCCATTGCCTTAGATGATGGGCTGCATCCAATCGCAGTTGCTTCCTGGCTTCTGTCCTCTATCTGATTTTCTATGACCTCAGTTCATGGCTGCTTACACAACAGTAAGTACGATGCAGCAAGCAATGACAGTATGTGTGTGCAAGCAGAACTGACAGTGCTTGTGGCAAGAATTACTGGCAAGTGATGTTGGCAAGATATCGTGCCAACGGATTGTGGTGCTAGTGCTCATCTATTGTGGTGCCATAAGGAGTCCCAGCTTTGTGGATCTGATCGCCACAGGTACCTTTCCTATGGTCACCGTCCACCATGTCTGTGGTCCCCACACCTATGACCTGTCTGTGGCCCCAGCACATACACATACACATACACACACATACACACGCACCTTCAGCTTGGCCAGTCCTTCTCTTTGCAGCTGTGCTGCTGCATCAGCTGCCTTTGTCCCAGCTGCGTTGAAATCAGCTGTAGCGACATTCACTGCATTTGTGCCAGCTACTCTGACATCGGCCGTAGCTGCATTCGCGCTGTTGATGACACCAGCTGCACCAGTTGAAAATGTTCTAGGCAGACCAGCTCCAGCGGCAGTGACAGCCTTATGTGAATCCACTGCATTTGTGCCAGCTGCACTAAAATCAGCCGCAGCTGCATTCACAGTGTTGGTGGTAGCAGCTGCACCAGTGGAGACTGCTCCAGCCAAGCCAGCTCTAGCACCGGTTACAGCATTCTGTGCGTCAGCAGCTGCTGCCCTAGCAGAGGCATCAGCCGCACCAGCTGCGCTGGCAGCAGAAGCAGCAGCGCTGTCAGCTGCACCAGCTGCACTTGCAGCCATACGAGCGGCTGCACGAGCTGTAGCAGCAGCACTGTCTGCAGCTGCAGCCATGGCGTTGTTAGCAGCCGAAGCACCAACTGCTGTGGGAGCAGCTGTGCTTGCAGCTGCTCCAGCAGCAGTTGCTCCAGCAGCTATCAGAGCATCCCTGGCTGCTGCTCCAGCCGCACCGGCTGCACCAGCAGCTCTGGCTGCATCGGCTGCTGCGGCCTGTGTGGCGGCTTGTGCAGCTGCAGCTGTGTGCCTGGCGACCCTTTCATCCTGTACCATGTCTGCTAGACCCCCTTCTGAGAAGATAGTAGGCAAAGTGCCAGGCCCATTGAGACCTACGCTGGCACCATGCAAGCACATGGCCTGACCGCTGCTGCGCCGGGAGCTAATCCCTGTAACCAAGTCGTGAGGTTGGTCGTCGTCACTGATTGCACCCTGGGGCAAGGTGCCTGCATGCAGAAACGGCCACGTGGTCAGATCAGAACACCTTGGATAGGATGGGGTTCAAGGAGTGAATGTGGGTCGAAGGTTACGGGATGACCAAGCTTGAGGCAGGCATCGTGTCGAGATAAGCCGGTGCAAGCAGCAGATACATTGCTTTTATTTCCACAACGGCGAGAAATGGCCCCATGATGCTTGACCCTGAACCTTGCTGCTGTCAGAATCGTTCAAATGCAGACGCAGGAAAATGAGGTGTCTCGGATAATCCCATTCTGTTGCATCAATGATACCATGGTGGCCAATGAAGTGGCACAAGCTTGTCAAAGGCCTTCTTCAGGCACTCAGCATGATAATGACGATGAGGCACCCAGCGGCGGCATTCACCTGAGGCCCAGGAGACGTTGTCACAGCAACTGTAGAAATCCGCCGAGGCAACCGACATCTCACTCATCAGTGATGAACCATGTGGGTCAGGGAAAATGACCGGCGGAGCGGATGGAGTCCGACCATCCGGGCCATGCATTGGCGCCACACGACCATTGGCGGTTTCTGTCGGTTTCCTTGTCAGTTGACCGTTTGCAGTTGCTGGTTGGTCGAGATTTTGACTGGCCTTGGAAGCGAGCGGCGGGAGCCCCGGAGTGCTGGCTGTCACCCCGGATCCTCCTCTAGGCGATTTGATGCTGGTCTGAGCCCCCAAGAGATTGCCCGACGGTGATTGGGGCTGGCCAGCTGAAGGATTGGATGCGGCCTGGGCGGTGTTGCCTGGATTTGAAGACCGGCTGTACCGGGCAAAGCTTGTGCGGGAGGGTCCTCCTGTGGGGTTGGGCGGGGGCGCTAGGCCCACCACCGCTAGGAGGGAGGCTGCATGGGGACAGCAGCAGAGTGATACAGTAAAGGGGGTCAGGAGAGCTACAAGATTAGGAGGGGATTACTCTTGCTGTACAGTGACAGTACAGCAAGGGGGTGGGCATAACCATGTTGTGCCCTTCGTTCAGTTTTGTGTTTTGCCCAAGGTCGTGTGTAGTACAACCACAACCACACGTGAATGTATAAGCAAAGTGATGAGAGGTATTGGTTGACTCGCTGCCTTTTCTCCTGATGTTGTCACATGCTCTTCAGGAATGTTTATTGTCTGCTTCACCCAAACCACAAGCCCCCACCCAGCGCACCCACCAACCCCCCCGCCCTTCCCTCTGCCTTCACACATACAGAGGCCACACCGATAAAGCCGTGGGTGAAATTATGGCAAGCACCAATACAAACCCCCACCCCCGGCCTCACCCACACCCACACCCACACAGTGTGGCTGCAGCCCCTCACCCGCCGGGTCATGCACTGGCCTCATACATGCAAAAACACTCCCCCCTACCCCCCTCCCACCCACCCCTCCACACACACCCACGAACCTGCGCAGTGAGGCTGTGGCCCCTCCCCTGCGGGGTCATGCACCGCGCCCAGGTCCGCACTGCTCGTGCTCACTGTGTCCAGCGCATTGGCATGGCCCATTCCCTTGGTCGTCACTGAGCCCTGGTGGGAGCCTGTGGTGGACTGGGCAGCCGCCTGGAAATGACAGTGGCAAAAGAGCGGCATAGTGCATGGCGTGAAGAAAGCAGTTCAGAACCGATCGATCACAAGACTGAAGGTTGTCCCTTAGATAAATCGTGCATGGTCAGAAGCGAGCAGTCACAGGACTGGTCGCGTTTGGCGTGAAGGAAGTCGGTTGGGTACAGGATCTGTACCACGCATTGGCCACGGCAGCAGCTAATCTAGGTACATAGCTAGCTCTTAAACCACGCAACACACACAACTCCAATTCTTTTAATTTGCACACAAGATGGGTGGGCAGAAGCCAACTGCTATCCTCTAGACCTTTCATATGCATCCACCCAGCCCTTTTAACCAGATCCCTGCTGAGCTCACCAGCAGCGAGGTGAGCCGCTAAACCACCCTAACCGTCCAACCACCCCAATCGTCCAACTGCCCAACCGCCACCCACCACTGCGTCGTCCGCTGTGATGAAGAAGGGGCTCTTTGTGAACAGCATGCCCAGGAACTGCACCACCCTAGTCAGGTGGTGACAGTAGAACTCGACGGCGGGCTTCACAGCGGCCAGCGCCTGCAAGGCACAAGCCGTTGGGTACGTGCCATGCAGTGCACAAGGTCATTGGGTATCACTCATCATAACGTGGCTTAGCATCACATGATTTTACACACGCCGCCGCAGGTCATTGGGTGTGACCGCCTCACAAATCAGTGCATGCTCAGCTCATAGGTGGTCATGGCTATTGACACGAAGATGCTTGAGGACTCGTGCCGATGACTCTGGCTACGGCTAAAACTCCTGCTTTCCAGACCGAAAAGCTTGGCACACTGACTTGGCTTCACAATCATCCGACTTCACACAGTTCAGCATGAGGTCACAGCGAAAGCTAACGCAAAAGTGTCTCGGTGAAATGCGCCTTTGTACACCAACTTCAAATCCCTCGGCACAGTGAAAGCAAGCGCTTAACATCACACTGCTCTTTGCCTGCTGTTGTTGTGTGTGCCCCAAGCCAACATGCAATTGGCAGCATACGCAATTCTCCAATCAATTGAAAATGGGGTGCCAAGCCAAAGACCTGCCGTATATGTATTGCATGCAGTCGAACCCCAAGCCAACACCCCATTGGCAATCTCATGATGTCTGCGGCCAAACGTTTCGTCTCAACTATCCCACCTCAATCCACCCCAGTACGCCTGTGCCTGCAACCAACATTTGCACACACCCTGCTGCTTCTTGATCTGTTCGCCCACCTGTTCAGTTGCTTGTTGTGAATTCTTGTTGGCCGCCCACACAGCGCAGGCCACGTCCACCTTGCTACCCAGAGTGCACACGACGTACAGGTCTGGGCCGTACTTGAGACGCTGCAACAGGCAGGAATGGGCAATTGCAATGTCATGTTCTGTGACACATAACAAGACGGTTCGAGGAAGACGGAGACGTTTGCAATCAAGCAGTACAGTTGTAACGTTGTGCGGTACAACATGAGGTGCCCAGGTACAAGAACGCGTGTAAACCACGATCAACGGTATCAACAAAATGTTCTGAGAGAATACGAACAATTGTAGTTTGAACGATGCAAGCAGTGATCAGTTGTACGCCAGTTCCTGCAAACCCCCATGTGGTTGAAGCGAGTGTCAGCCCAGGTCATGCAAGCGCCCCCTTCTGGCATCCCAAAATGATTGTGCAACATGTCGAGGGCTTAAAATGATTGTGCAACATGTCGAGGGCTTAAAATGATTGTGCAATATGTCCAGGGCTTAAACAGATTGTGCAATTTGTCGAGGCAGATTGAACAGTGCAAGCGCGGGATCAGGCTCCTGCTGACACCCTGCACATTGCCCACCTGCTCCTCCATAGGTCCCAGCTTGGCGTTGATTTCCTTGGCAAAGTCCAACAGCACCTGGGGCACGCCTCCGATGTACCTGGAACAAGATAGGGTAGGACAGGGTAGGGTAAGGTAGGAGTCGGTTTTTTTGCCTGCGCAGTAAAGAGTTTAGGTGAGCGGGCAGTGCAGGGTAAGTGTGGAGTGCACTGGTCCGCGCGCAAAGCATGCAGCTGTGCGCTTGACTGCCGCTTGTCGCTGAACATGTTTGGCGGACAGGCAGGACAGTCCTGAGGCTTGGTGTTGCCAGTTGTGCGGGTCAACACTGTGGCCTGCCACTGGCTATCTCGAAACTTATGCGCATGCGGACAAGCAGACCCGTCATGCATCCCTGCTCATGCCACCCATGCTGCATGCTCAACAGGCCCCGCACAGCCCCATGCAAAAAGAACTGTCACGGGCCCCTGCATGCATCCCTGCCCGTCTTGACACATGCAACACATGCATCACATGCCTCACACCACCGCGCATGTGACAACACACTCACTTGACCATGAGTTTGTACACCCCTGACAGATTGCCCATCTGCACCAGTGCCTCGCGCCGCTCCCACTGCTGCTTCAGATACAGATCATACCTGAAGAGCAGCACCATTCAGCAAAGGCAGCATGCGTCTGAAAACCCACGACAAGTCCGTACTTGCAAGTCGGCCTCTGGTATGTATGCAAATCAGATCCATTTATGATGGCATCAGTAACCTGTTGCAATAACTGTCCATTCGAGGCAGTAGCCTCCATGTGCAGCACCCGGTGTCAACAGCATGCTGTACCACCCTGCCCTTTCCACTTCGAACGCCCTGTGCCCTCCTTCAACTGCTTTTGCAGCTGCAGCCGGTTGGCCTCCCATCCCATACTGTGTGAACTGTCACCATCCTATGCCTTACCGTGCCCGGATGGTTGCCCCTTTCTTGACCAGGTCGTCCACCGCCTTCTTGTTGCTCTTCTCAGTCATGGTGCGCTTGGCCTCAACCAAGGAGGCGCGGAAGTCCTGAAGCCAGGGGCAGGGTGGCACTAGGGTTAGCGGCCGGAGAGGTTTGGACTGGCAGGCTAGCGGTCCAACAATGATGTGCAACTACGCCTATGACAATGTTGCACCAGGCCGCAGGCCACGGTACTATGGGTCATTGCAGATGACGTTACAGATGCGGCCGAACGGTCACGTTTGGGCCATCATCATTTGAATGACATGTGCAGCTGGGTTGGCAAGCGTCATCAGCTCCATGCGTTGAAAACAGCACTGGCCAAATTCTAACACCAGATGGCTTGATGTCAGTTAGGCTTCAACCTTCACTTGGATTTCGCAGGCACCGCCTTCTTGGTTTGACAGCAGCACTTGCCAGCCCCAGCCGGTGTCGTGTCAGTGGAGTTTCTCCCATCAGATGCTTTGAGTTTGTGCTAGTGGGTCATTAATCATTACCTGTGGTAAGAACTTGCGGATCTGCGACGCGGCCGCCTCTGTGTTGCTCTCCTGTACCGCATTGACTGCTCTCTCAGCCTCCATGAGCTGCTTTATCATTGCATCCAGCTCTGTGCGTGCCTGTGTCCCCAAGTCATGGCGGCTGGCCACCTGCTGTAAGTAGAAAGCTGCAAGCATTCACACCGTAAACAGAAATTAGCGCAAAATGTTTGAGGTCGGCTTCTATAAAACTGGGCAGGCCGTACTAGCGCCTCAAAGCTCCTATTGGTGCGTCAGTGTGACCAAAGTTCAAAGCTAGACGTCATCTGATTGGGGTGGCCTGGCACACATAGGTTGCAACGGCATAGTTAACGTACAACAAGCTGTGCAAACTGAATCAAAACGGGTTCTATCATTGTCATCATCTCGGCCCATAATTGTGCACGTATGGACTGAATCCAGCTGCTTTCTAGCAGGCATGTCTAGGCAGGTGCAGTACAGGGACTCCCTGCCTGTTTCGGCAAGAGCACAGAGTCATGAGCACACCTGATTCCTCAGACAGCAATCTGACTCGCCAGAAGTTGTCATCAATCCTGCAACCAAAAGCAGGAGACTCAATGTGAGCCTTGGACACTTCATATGCAAGTTCCCAAAAAAACATGCGCAGGTATGGATGTCATACAGATTCAGCATGAGCATGGCATCCCATGGTGTTTAGAATCATGCAATGGCCTGTTGTTGGTCCCGGAAAAGATACACAGGTGTGAAGCCGAGCTCCCAACCCCCAGCTGACAGTCACAACCCAAGTGAATGTGCAGATCGGCATGAGCACAGATGAAAAGCAAGCAGACAGACATCGAATAGCAGGGGCAACGCCACAGACCTCTTGGGAGTTTCCAAGGCGACGGTCTCCACCACTTTGCTGCCCGGCAGGTCTAAATGCTGGATTATGCTTTCCAAGTTCTGCGTGTGAGCTTCTGCCTCATTGATGGGCACGGGTTCCAGGGGATAATTGGAATAGAATTGGCGAAGAACTTCGCGCGTGATGGGCACCAACTTCTTGGAACCTTGCGACATGGTTGCGGTGGTATCTGGGACCTATTTGATTTGCTTCTAGTCAAAGAATTCTGATGGAAGCTGTACTAACTTGAGGTGAGTCTGAAACCTGCTGGGATGCATCGCACTAGTTTTGGCTCAACAAGATGCAGACTCCTCTATACTGCGGGCATGCGACATTACGATGGCACTTATGGCGAATGTGATGCTCCTGCCTCGTGTCAGACCGGACCCGTGCTGCTGCAAACGGCCGGGGCCGTACGTCCATGCCGGATTTCATCGGATTAGCCATCGCGCGCCAGGTCGCAGATGCTCAATCTTCAATGTGCATTGCTCTCTGGTAATGGTAAAACGACATGTACAATGTGCCATTTTCACACTGAACATTGAAAAAAAGGGCTGTGGCATGCTCACACCACAGGCATGCCTCAAACAACTCGCAGCACTCGTGCTCTGTGCGCCTCAGTTGCACAGTTGACTTAGGGCAGCAGCAGCCGCTGGAGGCGACCCTGAAGTTGCGACGTGTCCACTGTGCAACACCAGCTAAGACTGGCTTAGTTGAATGAAGTGTGACTCATTGCCCTGGCTACAAGGCCCGTGCTGCTCAAACAGCAAGGCCTGTGAATCAAAGTCGAATGGCTCGTCAGCAGGCAGCGACGTGCAGGAAACTGTGACACGTAGGGAAAACTGTTACACTGTTTTACATTGATTACATGGTACTCCCTCGCACAGGTTTCGGGTTTCGGCCGAGTGGAGAAAGCCACACAAAATTCAGCTGGTGCATTGCGAAGCACGAAGTTGAAGTCAGCAACAGCAAGTGTACGCTTTGAACCTTGCTTGTGCAGTTGTGACTGATAGCTGCCAATTAGGCGCTGCAGTTCAGCTTGTGCCCTAGAGACCTCTTGATTCCATCAGATTGGATTTAAATGCATCAAATTGGACTGATTAAATTGTGATCTTGAGCACTGCTGCACCGCTGCAAGGCTTGCTTGCAAACAACACGTCTCCCAAGTCCTCTGCCTTGACCAGACCGCCGGACACCTTGGACGTGTAGTAGGATTCGGCAACAGCCTGCGGGCAAGAGATGCACCGCAGCCTGTAAGATGCTTGGATGTCAAGTCACAAAGCTGGACTGAAAACCGTTGGCATCTGGCTGCATGCACTTCGCAACCAGAAATACATCATGGTTTCTGACATCTCCGCACTTGGCAACGGACTGGGGGTGCATGGGATGTCCGTGGTTTTCAACCTGAAGACACTGCTTCTGCCCAGAGGCTCCCTGTGAATCCAGTACGTGGGTGCATCGGGATGGTCATCTAGTTGTGCAGCTCGAGCCCACCCTATACAGGTTTACCGTCCCGCACTGAACTGCTCTGAAATGCTACGCACTGAACTGCTCTGGAATGCTACGCACTGAACTGCTCTGGAATGCTACGCACTGAACTGCTAGGGGCCGGTGGGCGCTGCACAACCTGTGAAGAAAAAGCTCCTGACCTGAATACACGTGGCTGTGTACCCAGCATTCCCACCTTCAGAAAGTTGTCGACATCTCCTTCCCTTACAAGCGACACGGTGCAACCACCCCAACCGGCTCCTGTAAGCACAGCAACAGAAAAGCTCTCAACAAACGGCTTCCAACGTACAAAACGGCGACACACGTGACTGTACGGAGTCGCTCACAGCCTTGCCTTGTACACAGAAGTTGCTCACATCCTGCGTGACATCGACAACGCAATATATCTGTGACCCACACTTGACCCGAGGGATGGATTCTCAACAAGGCGGGGAAGATTTGCGTGGCGTGCAGCCTTCTTCCTCCTTTGTGATGAGGGGCCTCACCTGTGAGTCTGGATCCCAGCGCCCCTGCCTCTCTGGCCTGCTTGGTGAGCGTTTCTAGTTCCTCACAGCTGCACTCGTACCTGCAAAACAAACACAGCAGGTTTGCCATTGTGTTTGTTTGTTCTTGGCTCTGAGACACGCTGTTCAGTCTGCAGTCTGTTTCGAATGAGTGGGTTTCAAACCTGAAGCGACGGCAGCAGGCCAAAGGATGAAAGTCAAGATTGTGTAGTGAAAGACCCCAGGGACCAGAGTTGCCCGTAGGGATCGTCAGTCAGCAGTTCTCGGCTCCTTTGCCGTCCTGTCTGAATCGAGTGGTTGGGACTGCCCCAGCCTTGACAAGATGCCATGGATATTTCCTGATAGTGCCAATGTGGAGAGGCCACCATGACTGACCAATACGCGGTACCGTCACCACGAGGCATGTCAAGTGTTATACCGTGAAGTGTGCACGTGCCACATCGCTTTTCAGTCAGGCCTGTCAGGCCACACAACCATGAAAATTCATTGCTGGCGCACCTGTGCAGTTGTGCTGTCTGTTTTCCCACCCGCCCTTGCCCCCGCTGAGCAGTCCACCCTCCTGCACAACACAACCAGAACATCCTGCTATCTCCATACCACCACTCACAGCTGTGCACAGCTGGCGTGGCTTTCATCCATCAGCTGCCCCAGCTTGGCCATTTTCTCCTCATCTGTCAATTCTCCCTGTAAAGACACCGCACAACAAGCAAACACATCCATTGTTGACAGGCTGCATCAAGACCATCAGCACACAACATATTCATTTGTAGCATAAGTCTGCCAGCTGTATTCAAACCATTCAGCAATCCTCACGTGACACGCAGCTCTGATTCCACACTCAAGCTGTGAACATGCCCTGTCATGGCGCTTTCAGTGCTGCTCTCGCCATGCAACCACTCGTTCTGCACTGTTTTTACACCCATGCATACCCCACACATACCTTGTTGGCTTTGTGCTGCTGATATCTGATTGCTCCATCCTACGCCACACCCATGACACCTATGAGCCCCAGACAAGCCCCACCTATGAGCCCCAGACACCCGGTCATTCATACTAACATCACAGACAGCCTTGAAGTCCTTCACACGCCACAAGTTCACTCTGGTCCAACAATATTACACGTCAACCTTGGCTGGCGAAGTTGCATCCTGTCTACCACCAGGTGATTGCCCATGTTACATTTGGCCGGATCCAATACCATGCAAACAATTCTCGTGCGACCGGCCTCTTGCACTCACATCGCAGACAGCTTTGAAGTCCTTGACGCGCTGCGCCTCTTCAAACACGTGCAGCGCCCTCTGCCTGAGCTTGAAACCGCCATCCTCCTTGGCGCCCTCCACTGCTTTGAGGGCCGCTGCTGAGTCAGTGTACAGGCTCTCGGGCGACACACCCAGACTTGCTTCAATCTGCATCATCATGCCGCATCACCGCACTGCAAGTTCTGTTGCTCAGTATCAGCAAGGAAAGAAAACGGCAGAAATGTGGTAATTTTTGTTGCATGACACTGTAGCTCAACATGCAAAAACCTAGAGCGTTCCACCGTAGTTCTACTATATAGAGGCCCTCGGGAGGCACGCCCAAACTGCTTGAGATGTCTGTATCATGATGCCGTGCGACCACAAGTTCCTATTGCTCCGCGGTCATTGTTTGGCAGCAGCGAAAACAATGAAAATGGTTGTATGGCAGTACATGTACAGGACACTGCAACTCAGGCAAATCTAGAGCGCTCGGGTTTTCACCACGAAACCCAGCAATTCAGCAGGTATTGCAGCATCTACAACCAACAGCAGGAGTACTGTTGTTATCTTTTTACATTCGTGTCAATGCGCGCAATGCACAGAAGGGATGTGTTTGTCCCGCAACTCAGGGACAAGTGAATTCAAAGTCAATCAATGTGAATCATAAAGCAAACAGCCAGGATGCAGAACCTGGCAATCAGTGGCAGGAAAAGCACCATCTTCTCCAACGCCAGTTGAAATGCGTCCAGGTGTCACAATGTTACCATGTACAGGTGTCCCAGCACTACATTGCAACAGCTTGACTCGATCTAATTCACTTGCCCTGGAGTTCTGGGACATATCTGCTATGCGCATTGCGCGCATCGACGCGGATGTAACAAGACAACAACAACAGCGTTGCAACAGTTGTGCCAGCACCTGCCATGCACGTTTTTTTGGCGGTTTGTAGGCCTGCCATGCACTGCTTACCTGTTCGTGTGTGTAGATGTCTTGTGTGAGGTAGTCCTTGACTGCCTGTGCGCATGCCTTCAGCCCTGTGTTGCCCGTCTTGGCAGCCACAATAGGCTCGAGCTCCTGGAGCGTCATGATGGCTCGGCAGTCCTTCTGCACACGCGCGCCGCAAACGATTGTGCCAACCAACAAGCCAACCGGCCAAGCAAACAAGCAAACAAGCCAGAGAGCAGGCACCCATCTACTGTCCGGACCAACTTTTTCTGTTTGTCCTTGGTTGGCGGTGGTGAGCAAGGCCTTACAAGGTTTGGTGCCATCGCAACCGTCTGGTTTGCTCTAATACAGGCCTATCCTAGGATATGGCCAACAGCCTCACACAAGCTGCTGCAGCATGACTGAAGCTGCAGCCACATAACAAACCTTTTGCACCCTCATGTCCTGTTGACTGCTTGCATGGCCTGCATTGCTTCTGCCTGCCTCAAGCCTGAACTTGTTTGTCTTTGCTTGCTCAGGATAGTACAGGGTGGTACACATCCCATCTCATGTCATGTGACGGCTTGATTGCTGTGAGATTTACACGATGAAAAGCGATGAAGGCGGCTAGGAATGAACACTGATCTCGCCCTCTCATTGGAGTCACACCCAGTGCCTGTACCAGCATTGCCGCTGCGAGCTTGCACACCACATGTTGTAGCGCTTGTGTGCCTACGCGGCCTTCTTGCTCCCCTATCTATTTTGTCTGTTTATTCATTGCTTTATCACTGCCACAATGCCCATTGCCCACCTCGTCTCGCGCTCTATCTAAACAGTACAACATGATGATACTAGAAAACGCACTGCTCTCGTCCACCCAGGCCTCACCTGTGCCATCCCCAGGGGCCCGTCCCCTCAGCCTTCAGCCTGCTCCTACTAGATAATTCACTGATCAGGCCCCATCTGTGGCTCTCCCAGCTCCATACTCGCCCACCTTATTCCTTTCCGCCTTGCTCAGGGTAGGTCAAGGTGGTACACATGCCCCCCCGTGCCATTTGACGGCTTCCTCGCTGTACGTCATAAGCTTCACCTACACCCACACCACCCCCAATGGTACCCACCTCATGTGCAGTTGCGTGAGATGATTTGTTGTTACGAGATCTCCAAGGCTTAGCAGAGTCTGGCGGGTGTGCGTCATCTGCCCCATGCCTCACCTGTGGCATATCCAGTGCCTGTGCCAGCATTGCCGCTGCGAGCCTGCACTCCACCACCCTCAGGTTGTAGCGCTTGTGCGCCCCCTCGGCCTTCTTGCTCACTGTCAGGCTGTTGCCGATCACGAAGGTGGCGCCGGCCGGGAGGAACACGTCATGAGCACGCACCTGGATAACACATCAACGAACAAACACATGCAAGGCGTTCGAAATTGTAGAACAAGGTAGAATCTAGGCTATAAGTGAGGCTCATCAATGCAAACAAGGCTAGCAGGGTAGGAATTGGGGTGTCATGCCAGTTACAGATGAAGGTGGAGTAGGTGTTCGAGTCTTGAAAGCTCGTGCATGGGTCAGGCTGAAGGGTGAAAAGCGCACCCTTCCAAGGCCATTGTGCGCCACCCCACTGCTTCAGTTCCACCTGATTTGGATATGCTGACGTAACCTGCTTGTTGTCCTTCAATTGAGGTCAGCTGCTGGTGACTTCTGGATCGCATAAACTTCACAGCCCATTGGGTTCTGATTCATATCTACAATAAGAATGGCTTACCGGGTTGAACTCGACCATCTTTGCCACGCCCTGCATGCCCATCATGCTGATGGCCTGGTCCATGCCACCACTGTTCACACCCACGTGCCTGCATCATAGCATATGCCGTACACACACAGGTAGCAGTATGCACAAGTCAGCCGTAGCAACCCCAACCTGCGCTCCTTGCTGCACCTTCTCGCCAATGCCTAGAGCCAATCTCATCTGTGCCATAGGCCTTGGGTTAAGACTCAGGGCTCGGGTGAGGGTTGAGGTTACCACTTTAGCCAGTCCTCAACAGGCTGTCCTGACCGCCCTGTCCTGCCACACCCACTAATCCTAAATGCCAACCAGCCCATGCATTCCGACAAGCTCTGAACCCTACCCAGTCCCCGCTCAGTTCCTTGGCCACACAGTCAGCTGGATACAAGTAACAACAGCTAAACCTGGCTCTCAATCTCAAATGTAAACTGGCAGCAATGTCACCAGCGCTTCCTTCAACCAGCGGACCAATCAAAGGAGCAACTTGCGAATGAAAAGCTGGGCCAGACCCCACCTTTCTGCCTTGGCTGCAAAGTCTGCAATCTCCTCCTGTCCCGCTGTTAAGTCATGCACGGCCAGGATGGCGAGGAAGCACGAGCACACAATGGAAGCAGAGCTCGACAAGCCCGCACCTGCAGACAGAGCACAAGGCCAACGGCAGTGAACCAGCTGCTTGATATTACAGTTTCAGCACGACACAGCTGTTTTGCAGCTGGCGGTGCTGCACACCAAACAGACATTGCAACTGGATGCTGATGCAAGGGAAACTAGGCCTTTGACTGGATGCTGATGCAAGGGAAACTAGGCCTTTGACTGGATGCTGATGCAAGGAAAACTAGGCCTTTGACTGGATGCTGATGCGAGGAAAACTAGGCCTTTGACTGGATGCTGATGCAAGGAAAACTAGGCCTTTGACTGGATGCTGAAGCAAGGAAAGCTAGGCCTTTGACTGGATGCTGATGCAAGGAAAACTAGGCATTTGACGTTCATCACCCCCTGCTCAGCAGGGCGATCGGGTGGCTCAACATCGTCATCATGATTGTCATCATTGGATCCTTTTTCCCCGGCTTTTTGCTTGCTGCCAGGAAAGCTTAACATGCACGCTGGAAAGACTCTAACATCGCAGGTGCAACCGCAGCTGCCATGGGGTAATGATGGCAGTGCACGCCACAGCTACCATCCAAGGGTTAGAGAATGATACGGCCAAGACACGCCGGGTTCTCTGATCGTTGATGCTTGAACCAGTCAGTTGCAGTTGCTTGCTGCCAAAATCACCATGCTTCTGCCAGTCACGTGATATCCTGCAGTCGCACTATAGAATCAGCCACATAGCTAGAGACAGTTGACTTTACATCATCGCATCACCCTGCTTGCATGCATCTCACCTAGCGGCACGTTGCCATGCACCATAACCTGCAGCCCGCACGGCACGGGCTGGCCCTTGCTCTCAAACAGGTCAAACACGCCCTGAAGCACAAAACAAGCAAAAACACCAGCAACGTCGCATTCTGATTATGAACTTCCATTTGTGCGTGAGTTGCAGGACATATCCCTGATGCGTGCATCAACACGGATGTCAGAGGGCAACAACAACAGCTGCAACATCAGTGGCAGACTTGGACATGCGAGCAATGTAGTCAGTCAAATGTGGTCAATCCATGGTGCGGTTACACGCTAGGTGGATTTGAAGGTCAATACTCAGCATAGACAGTGTCACTCTGCCCAAGTGGTACAGCAGTAGTAGCGGCACGACTTAACACGCATTGATATCGTACCTTATACGCACAAACGAAGTAGTTGCCCCAGGTATGTTTCCCGGTTTGCACCTCCTGCACACAAGCGTACATGCATGCATCATTACCTTGCAAGTACGTTCGTGCATCAATTGACCTGCACCAGCCAGCTTGACCATACCACATGAGCTGTGCCATGCCTAACATCCAGCAGGTTGTACATCTGCACACACATGAGTGGCTGGCGTTGCACACCAGGCGCTGTCAGCAACTTGACGTGTAAGCCAGCTCATGACATGGTGCGACGTTGACTGACGCAACCAGGTTCCAGAACAGCGCCAATGATTGACAGATCGTCCTGACGGACTCACTGTCACAGCTCAGATCCTCACATGCCCTGACCTGTTTTGGATCAGTGGTGAAGTCATTGTCAGGGTACTGGTCCGTGCGCACGTTGGCAAGGTGGAGGGAGGTGCCACCCTTGGCAATGGCCACAATGGTGTCCTGAAAGCAATTTGAATTGAATAATCGCATGAAGAATAACACAACCACGTGCGTTAAATCAACAAGCTGCAGAACAAATCAAAACGCAGAAGGCGCCATGGTGTGAAAATGGAAATGAAGTGGCAGAGGCGCAGAGGGGCAGAGAGCCGTTGCTTACATTTTCTTAATAGGTTTTCGCACGTGCTTCCCTGCCAGGGTTGTTGAGGTTATGTGGATGTCGTCATGCAATGGTCTGCTGACCTGGGAAAAGCATTGGCCTGCTCGGTGGCTGTTCAAGCTGCTGCAGAAGACAGTATGCATGAACACTGAGCCCAACCTGAGTCAAACACGAGTTCAACACGCGTGAACAATGAGTCTGACCTGAGCAAACAATGAGTCTAACCTGAGTGATTGCCATGGGTAGCACTCCATAACCCTCGTAGTCGATATGTTCGCCTGCGTGTAAGCGCAAGTGAGCTCCTTGTTGAAACGCCTGCAACAATCGTGTTGTGAGTGCTGGGCCATGTGGGGGTTTCTCTCCGAGTTGGCTCAGTGGGTGTTCAAACACGGGCAGTCAACTGGTGCAGTTCCTGTGTAAAACGTTCATGTGAACGTTCATGACTGTAGCTCACGTTTCGTTTCTTGGCCATTGCACAAACGCCATCAGCACATGAGCCACTGACTCTGTGTGCTTCATACGACAAGTTAGATTGATGTGACAAGTTTGGCCACTGGCTGAAATGGAACTCACCGATCAGATTGACTCGGCCTGCAATTAAACAGCAGCAACAGCAGCATCAGGAGGTAGAAGCTGGCACCGTTAGTTAGGCGATGGACATGTTGATAGACCCAACATGTTGATGGCTGTCAGATGGTATTCCATCAGGAGATGGATTGATAGCAACTTTGCAACATGCTGTGCAGTGCCGATTTTAGCATGTGCCAGCCCATTGATGATCAGTTGATGATCAATGTGCTTGTGCAGGCGCATCAGCAGGCAGATCACCTCTCACCTGGTGCTCTCGTAAAAAGAGCTGGATCCTGACCGTACTTGGCCTTGAAAGCCTTGCCCACTACTTGATAACGCTCTGAGACATCTGCGCAGTGCTGATAAGAGCAACGATCAGGCACCATGGCCTGAGGTTACCACAGATGAGCTGGCATCCGAAATGCAACACGGACCTTGAACTCCGTAGCACTTGCTGAGTTCCGCAAACACTGGGACGGGCGCCATATTGACTACTCTTGAGCGTCTGACGTAAAGTCTAACGCACGAATTCACAAACTTTCTCCTCACCGCTCACCAAAGTGAAGTCGTTACGTGGCAGATCAAGCGCTTTTTTGTGATATTGCACCTGACGCTCTGCCATGCGATTAACAAATTGTAGTATTGCATTTGCAAAGAAACCACCTAAAATGATCCAATGCGGCATTCCATGCTCGACGGCTTGCCCACAGCACAGTGCCCGGAGAGCGGCTTTCACTGCTGCACCACGGTTGCCTAGATGTCATAGAGCGATAGTCCGGGCTGGTGAGGAGGTGGGTCTGCCTTATGATTCGGCTGCCTGTCACGCAACCACTGGCCAGCCATCAAACCATCACCTGTGCATGATGTCTCCAGGGCTCCAGCAGCCCGCCACCACCAGCCCCTGCGCCAGCGCCAGAGCAAAAGTACCAACGGACGTTCAAGTCACTGGGCAGCCAGGTCATTGAACAAAACACTGATTTTGAGGTGTGAATGGGTTCCTGCATCGCTCCTGATGGCTGTGGGTTCAGGGAAACGGGATGATCAGAGCCGTCAGGCAGTCCAGGTACAGATGGAATGATATACCATCCTGTGCTGTCATGTTGGCTGTCCTCAGGGCCCTGCATGCACATGACACAAACACATTTCTTGCATAACACTTGCACTTGTCGCAGTCTGTTGACTACATTCGATTGCAGCGCCCATGCAGCACATTCAGCCACATCACACACAGTCATGCAGTGCATGGACGCATGTACAAGACAGGGACCCTTTGTATGCCCAGTCCTGTCATGCACTGCCAGAATGCTGCAATGCTCAGTCATTATTAGCGGGTGCACATGGCCTTGGTCACCTGCATGGTCACATACTTGGCATGCATCACATGGTCTTCTACAACTGCCGGCCACTTGATTGCAGGAGCCCCCCGCCAAGGACATGTGGGAAGGAGAGAGCTACGCGGTGAGTTGACACAAGGATACGGCCAGCCAACATGCCGTTTGTTGGGAAACCCTCGCCATCAAGGATGTATGCAGGCATCGGCACTGTGTCGGGGCAGACAGCATCTGCACAAGGGGGCACGTGGCTTACAGATAGGAGTAAGAATGTGCGGGGCCCGAACAAGCATTGGCCAACGAACTTTCTGTGGCCAGCCGGGGACCAGCGCAGCATTGCTACTCACCGTGCATTTTTGCTGCTCCTGTAATCGGGTGTCTGATATCAGGGACAGGTGCCAAGCTGGCTGGCTCGAAATGTCATGATGACATTGAGGGCTGTGCCAAGTGAATTGCCAAGGAAAGTATACTGTTCTCCTGTTCACAGGCTGTGGGAGAGGTGATGGAGAAGTGGTTCCTGCCCTTCCTAGTGGTGCTGGGCCTGGTGTGTGGCGGCTATGCTGCTAACACCTACAACGAAGACGCAGACGTTTTCATCAAGCCGTGAGTACTCCAGGCACTTGTGTCATACATTGCGTTGTGACTGTGGCTCGGTTAGCAGGGACAGTGTTGATCAAAGGCAAGGGGTGACTGGCTGACTTCATGAATAGCAGAATAGCATGGGGATTGCATCATGGAAGACATGCATATTGACTGGCAACGCACGTGTTCTCATTTCTGCTGCGGCATGACATGCCCTGTGGTCGTTGGTCAGCGAGTGACCTATCATCTTGCGTGCTGACTGTCATGTATGCCTTGCTCCAAAGGTGACCGCTACTGGCCCTGCCTTATGTGTGCATATCAGGTCGTCACCCATGCATAATGTATCGTGCGATCTTGATGCATGCAGGTCCTCTGGGCCAGACCAACTGCCCACGGTGGTACCTGCTTCGAAGCTTCAGCCAGCCCCCACACTTGACCAGTGAATTACAAGCGCCCCTGCCACCCAGTCAGGAAGCAACTACCCCAAGGTTTTCCAGCCAATCACTAACCTGACCGAAGTGTGACCAGTGTGCAGTCTTTGTAACCACACAACAACAACAGCTGAGAGGTGCATCACAGCTGGGTCGAGTGCTCACTACAATGACAGTTGTGTTGGAGGACGGCGTGAGAGAATGACCTGACGAACATTATTGAAGGACATGATTGAAGCTGATGTGCTACCAGTTCTGAGGTGACTACTACCAGTAGTAGTGAAAGTCTCTGCTGTGCCTGGTGTTCAGGCTCTGCTCTCGCGCGGCATCCCCTCTATCCTCCCCAACCTTGTTGAGAAGATCTTCAACATCTTACAAGAGACGTACAAACTAGTACAAGTGCAGATCCAAATCTTGATCTAAATCATGGTGACATGTGACCGGGTGTCTGGCATCTTTGCGTCAACTATACAAACAGGAGGTAGTGTCACACTATCGTGATCAAAATCAAAGCATGTCGAGCACAAAGGTATGAAGTTCCTGCAGGTCATCAGAATCAGAATCCCAGAGACCACACACAGACAAAAACGTGCCACGTGTTACATGGTTCCCTGCAGCACCGCCAGTGCCACATCCTCGGGTCTTGGCCGCACATACTGCGCCACTCCCCGTGTGCTGCACACCTCTCGTTGCTGCTCCTGAGCGTCCCACAGAGAGCTGCAAACATGCGCACATGCCCCAGCCGGGCAGCAGGCGTCTTGCCCAAGTCGTCAAGTTCAAGGCAGCCCGGTTGGACAGCTGAAAGCCGTGTCTCATGCATGGGTTGCTAGCGTGCACAGTGTGTCCTGCTGTGTTCTTTACAAACAGTATCTTGATGTCTTGGTTTTGTGAAGGAAGAGCACGGAATCTTCTACCGTTGACCAGCTAGAGATTGCCTCAGCAAGGTGGTCAAAAATAAGGGTTTGCATGTCCGGGTGGATAATGTGGTCAATCCCATCCTAACCTTCTACAGCTCACCCAATACAAAGCCATAATCAGAGTACTTACAGATAGGCCTTGATGTCTGCCATGGGCTGGTGCAGTTTAAGCCCGAGTTGAGCAGTGCTCGAGTAGTAGAAACGGTCCGAAACAAAGAAAGGGTTTGTGTTTTGTCCTCCTGCGGTTTTGCCCTCATAATCCATAATGCTTGTATGTGGGCAATTTTAGTGATCCTGGCCTACCTGAACAGTTCGTCTGCTCACCTAATCTCAGGCTTAGCAGTGCGGGACGCCACCCAGTCGGGATGCAGCTGCTTGGTGGGCCTGCGCAGATCAACCCAAGTAACCACCATCAGTAACCACCATCAGTAACCACCATCAGTAACCACCATCAGTTGTGTTTGCCACGGACAATTATCACCATCAATGATGTGCTCGAGGTTAACTTGTAACAAGCAACTCAGGTGAGCACCTTGCTCTTCACAAGTGTGTAGAACCTTGCTCTTCACAAGTGTGGCCCAGAGCACCCTTTGGTCTTGTGACTGCTCAACCCTGTACACGACCGGGTCTGCAGCCGTCTGCAGCCATCTTGGGTGTCAGCCTAGAAATGGAAGTGAGAAGTGTACCTGCACATTGACCTGTGCTTGAGCAAAAACACAAGCAAGACAGTGCCTGACAAGTGCGAAGGACTGCACAAACGCTCACTTGGGTGCGAAGACAGTTGCCCCAAGGGCCTGTAGGTTGGTGTAGAGCCGGACCCCAGGTGGAATATTGGTGGTCAGTGCGGCTGCACGTCTCATTGCCTCGGCCTGTTGGTGGGGGGCCAGGGGGGCCGGGGGGCAAGGGCCCGCCTGCGGACACACACCGCTTGATCAATTGCAACAAAGCGACGAAAAAGCGTGGCAGCAGAGTACTTCGCTGAGATTCTTACACAGATTCCAGCGCTGCGGAGCTCAGGGATGCCGCGGTGGCACGGGTAAAGCTGCATCAACGGCCTTGATAATCATCATTACACAGTTGATTCAGTGCGCGTATGTGATACCGACACAGCCATGGCACCCTGCGTTACACTGGCACAGCAATACGGTGTCGCTCTCCATTCCACCTGACTGAGAGTGGTGCTGCGCTGCATCCAAGAGTAATGAACCACGTTGGAATGCGGCGATTGGAATGCTGATTGCCAGAGCACCAGTTGGCCCAGGGTGTATGTGTAACAACGAGGGCTTATCCAAGTACACACAGATGCCAGCGATCAGGCAGGCAGGCAAAGGCGGCCATGGTAAAGCTGTGCGAAGTAAAGTGCGGCATTCAACTGGATCTGGTGTGGGCATTAGCTGCAGCCTTGACTACACACTCTGCACCTCTGTTGGGCATTAGCTGCAGCCTTGACTACACCTTCAGCACCTCTGTAGGCTGCAGCATCATAGTGCTTACTGCAAATCTGGTGTCAATGCGTTGGTTTCAACTGTGAGCGGTTACCGTACCAAAGCAGACAACCACTCTGATAAGAAGGTACGCTCTATCATAGTATGGCACCTTGTGTCTTGGATATATATTGATTGATTTGTTACAGCAAGGAAGCCGTCAGAGGACGCGGGATGGGATGTTGTACCGCCCCTGAGCAAGAAGAAACAAGCAAGGCTTACATATATCTGTACCATTGTGCCGCCGGTAGCTTGTGCCTATGGTGCAGTGCATCAGTGCCCGCACCTGAGCAAGCGCTTCCATTCGCTCCACAATGCCCAGTGTGCTGTTGAATTGGGGGAGGTCGAGCGGCGGCTGGCCGACCCCCTGGTCCGAGTGCCTGGCCTGGGCCGCTATGGTGGGGGAGGTAAGGCAGGGAGAGGCGAGCATCATGCTGTTGGCGATGGAGGCAGGGGGGCGCCAACGGTCAGGGGAGACGCCTGCGCGCGTGTGTGTGGCTTCAGCTCAAAGCAACAAATGAACAAGGAGTCAAACTAGATCACGCACTATGGCGTTCCTTTATGTTTGCAGCCCAGCCTAGATCAATCACCCGATGGTATTGAGGCAGTCACCACTGAGAGAGTCACAATGGAAACAGCCACCAGGAAAGTCGCTCAGTCAAGGAGACCACGGTGTCCTATTCCCATGGCATGACTTCGTTTACACAGGCAACAACAATTCAGTGTGGTTCTGACCCTACCATGTGACCCATGCTTCCTCAGCTAGCTGCTGCTGATGTAATCACGATGTCAGGAGACAGGGTTAACTACAATACATAAAAGACAGGGTGAACTAACTAGCTGAGTGGCTAACCTTGCCGTTCCTGCACCCGGACCAAAGCCAGTTGATCTGTTAGCTGGCCCACATCCGCCACAGCCGGCGCCACAGCTGGACCTTCAACTGTCGTAACTGCCGGTGTGACCCCAGTCGGTTTCTGCCGGTTCGCCTGGCTGCGTGCCCTGAGCTCTTTCAGCAGCGTCGCCATGTTGGGCTTGTACCCTCGGTACGGCGAGCGGGTCACCTGGGTTCAAATCCAGTAGACTATCTACTGACAGTAGATTGTCTCTTAACACCAGCAGCATTTGGACTTTGGTACTTTGCACCAGCAGTCCGTTGCAATGCGAGTGTGAACCTGGTGTTGTACATGGACGCTTGAGAAATCTTCAGTATCATTTGTGAGACGATACAGATGCAAAGCGACACTCACTTACCGGGGTGGGCGGATTTGTGTCATGAGCGTTGCTGGTATCGTTGGCACCGGTGGTGTGGATGCGGTGGGATGTGGCGGCGGGGGCGGGGCGGGCGCGGGAACCCCGGGGCCCACGCAGGCCAAAAGCACCTGCGCAATCATGAACTGTTTGAATCACACTGAACAATCATGCTCAGAAGCTGAGAAGCTGAAGATGTGAAACGGCACACACACACATGTCGGCTGCTGCTATGCGCCTGGGTTGGTTGGTCTTGCAGTACAGTGGATGGACCATGATAAGCCATGTAACGATGAGAAGATGAGAAGAGAGAGAGGTTCTTACAACACCTGGTAACCTCAGGACAGACACAGAGACGAAGCACCACTTGCAAAACAACCGACCCAACTACCATGCCTCTGGACCCCAGGCCAATAAACTGAGGCCAGCGACAGGCAGACAGGCGGCATCAAAGCAAGCACAAACACACAGGGCCCCGCCCGCGGCCCGCTCCACCCACTTACCCGCCCGTCCCGCCGCCAGCGGGGACGCCTGCTGCTGTGCCAGTGCGCGGGGAGGGGCTTGTCTGCTGGGGCTGGGTGCCTCGCTGCCTGTAGGCAATGCCACACCCGAGCGATCTGGGTGCAACCCAAAAGATCAAAATCAGAACTAAAAGAAAATGAAGACAAAACAAAGAAAACAAGAAAAAAAGTAATGACGGTGGTTTGGACTTTGCACCAGCAGTCAACACCACGAATTGCATGAGAATATGTAAGGCAGTTGTGAGAGTATATTGATGTTGTGTATGGATGCTTGTTGCCATCTTGTGATCTCCTTGTGTCTCTGTTTTAACTGCGCATGTTGTGTTTTTCCATCGTTTTCCAAGTGGTACACATTTCAAACAGAGTGCAAACAACCTGCAAGGAAACTGACTCAGAAACAACCTGCAAGGAAACCGACTCAGAAACTGATATAATGATTTGCTCCCTCACCTGAAGCCCCGTCTTCTGTGGGACCATACAGATGTACAAATCCACGCACTCACCAGCGGCAATTACCCGCCCTGGCACGGCAGACACAAAATCCGTAGTCTGGTACGACTCCTCTGCGCTCCGCCCGTCCCATCCTTCACCATCATTCGCATCCATCCTGTCGCTTGTGCCACCATCACCAGAAGTCTCAGCCAGATGCATCAGCTGGCTGCCAAAAAACGCTGCTTGCTCAAACTCGTGATGCCGCTGCTGCTGCTGCTGCTGCTGCTGGGCCCCGGATGCACCGCTTGGTGACGGGCTATCACGTGCTGCATCCCGTCGGGTTGATGAGCTGTCACGTGCTGGTTCACGTGCTACTGATGGACTGCCATGGTCGGGTGCATGGTGTGTGTTATCATCACAGGGCCAGGCGTCCTCACTCGCGCCTGTGGCTCTATTCCCACCTCTGTTTCTATCACTGATGCCGCCACTGGCCGCCGCACATGCAGGAGTTGGCAACTGGGTGACGGATGCTTCACTTCCCGGACCCTTTAGATCCTTGACCTCAGGCCTGGTTCCATTTACAACTGGACCAGGGCTGCTATGTGCACTGCTACCACCACTACCCACACCATCATCATCACCAGGTTGCCAAGGCTCTGAGTCATGCCAGGTTGGCACCGGGTTTGCGCCGGGTAAGTCGCCTCTGCTGGCCTGTGCTGCTGCTGACTGCTCCTGCACCGGCCAAGCCTGTGCTGCGTGGTCCTCTACTCGCTCCTCATGCTGCCGTTTCTGCTGCTGCTGGTACGTTGCTTGCTGTTGCTGCGGCAGCAGCGGGTGTGGCTGCATGCTGTACATACGTGGTGTTAGCATATTCTGTGGCCCACGGCTGTCTTCCGTGCCCCGTCTGGATGCTACCAGTGCCACATGACTGGGCACAGCACGTGGCTCATCCTCCTCGTCCGTTTCTCTGCCCACGTGTGATCCGTTACTGCCCACATGGGTGTCCCCAGCCAGCGCACCCTGCTGCCATGGCTTGCCACTCCCTTGCCCCTGCTGACTGCTACCTCTACCACCAGTAACCTCCACCCTGTTTTGCCACCCTGCTTCGTCCTCTTGCCGGCCATTACCGCCATCTGCCGAGACAGCCATGCTGTTTGTTTCCCCTGCACCATAACGTTGGCGTCCCTGCCTCCCACCCGCCTGCGCCATGCCCGCTGCCCCGAGCATCCCACCCTGCAAGGGCCTGCCAGAACCCGATCCAGCAGGCAGCTCAGGGCCTTCGTCGGTTTCTGGAAACGTCCGCCAACGTGGGGCATGTGCATCGCCCGTTTCTGGCTCGGGAGCACTGTCCCATTGCGGGGGCTGCATGCCAGCAAGTGCCTCCGAGAGGTCTTCCTGTTGCTTGGATGCAGCTCGGCCGGATGCACTGTTCAGCAATGGCGCGTCCTGCTGTGGTCTGGAATTGTCCATCAAGGGCAGCACATCGCTCAGATCTGTAGGCAACAGTACACGGACAACGACTGAATGCTTAGAAACGCTTTGCAACAACCGGGCAATTCGTAGTGAAGAAGTGACTAACACATCCACATGATTACAATGTAGAGTTCCGCTGTTTGGGCTGGTCTACTAGGGACGGCACATCGCTCACACCTGTGGCAGCAGCACCCAGGCCACTGAGTAATCAGGTAGAACAGTACCCAGGCAAGGACTGACTGGGCTTGGCAGTGCCTTGCAGCAACCATGTAATCCAGAGGAATGGACTCGAGAGAATCATAGCCAAAAAGCCGCATGGGCACAAAAGTTGTTGGGGTAGGGTAGTGAAGCTTCCTCAAAGTAAACTGTAAAGCGGTATATTCACGTAATTGCAGCGTTGATAATCACCCCGGCAGGGCTCTTCCAGTGACTGAAACCAACCCAACGATTCACACTGTTAGATGTGACCACAACCAACTAACAGACTCCCAATCCACTTGCCTATTGGTGGGGCGGGTTGGTCTGTCAGCCAGCTGCGGCCTGCTGACCATAGGCAACCAACCAACCAACTAACAGGCTTCCAATTCACTTGCCTATTGGTGGGGCGGGTTGGTCTGTCAGCCAGCTGCGGCCTGTGGGCAGGGTGCCGGGCTTGAGGGCGGGGCGCACCCCCACAGCCGCCTCAACACTGCTGCCACCAATACCAGTGGCAGCAGGGGGCAGCATGCTCGTCAGCCTGGACAGCACAGGCATTCGATTCAAGTCCTTGATGTGAACAGTGATGGAAGTGAGCCCTGGCAGTGAGCCATCCCTCATGCCGGCTGACTCAGCGAAAGTGTGTGTGTGGCTCTGGAAAATGGGTGAGGCAAGGGGGTTGCATACAGAGGGAGAAGCAAGGTTGAGGACAGGCCGAGCAGCACATTGCTTTGCCTGAACAACACAGGCATTGATTAAGTTCATGTCCCTGGTGTGCGCATTGACATGAAGACAGCAACATGGGGCCATGCCAAGACATGAGCGGCAATGTGTGGACAACAATGGTAGAAGAAAGTTGAGTGTTTGCATCCACGCATTCATGAGTACAGCAGTCACTGCCAAGTTACTCACTAGCGATACGGCTACCAGCCCACCTACCTGTAGCTTCCCGGCAGGTGCTCAACAGCTGCTGCCAGTCCTCCTAATGCATCCAAGTAAGCCTGTGATGAATCCATATCCGAGGGGATCTCATCCCCGGCCAGGAAGGGGAGCTTGCACTGAATGGCAAAATGGCAAAGGGTGGCAGACACAAGATGCTGCGAAAGCAGGGCGCACGGGCGAAAGAAGGTGGGGCCTGGCGACGACGCTGACAGACAGGCTGAAAGACGTGGGTGGGCATGCATGCAACGATATTGTTTGTGTTGTTGTACGTTTGGAGCTCTTGTTCACGCTGTAGACGTACACTTTGTGGGGTGTCTGATTGAGTCCGGAGTACCCCTGCCCGCACTCGGGGGTCTGTCGCATCCTCCTTAGCAGACAGTCCCATGACCCACATGGGGCAGATAAAGTAGTAACTGCCCATGCTTTACATTAGGTACAAAGGTTAGACTACTACACGAGCTAACACATCCCGGCAGCAATGCTTTACAACCACAGCTAAGCGCTACCCTGACTGGCAGGGTGCGACACAGGTGTTGATAATGCGCCTGAAGTTTGGTGGGCCGCCCCTCTCCAGCATAGTCAGCAGTTAATACGATCAAGGATACAATGTGCCGGTTTTGCCGGTCTCGTTTGCCAGTCTCTGTTTTCGTCTGTTTCCGTGGAGAACGATGGAAAAAGACCACTAAAACACGGACCTGCAGTTGGGTGGTGCTTCCTTCCCTTACACAAGCATACACAGTCAGGCGCACACTGGGTTGAAGGGAGTCCTTGGACACGGCCATTAACCCTTGCAGCAGTGCCTTGATTAGCAAGAGATTGAGAATGAAAACCAGTCTTTGTGTTGGTTTTGCCAGGTGTGCCATCTTTTTCTCGCTTCATCCCAATCATCAGTGATGTGTACGGTCAGGGGTGTTGCTCAGGGTTTGGCCGCCTTCAGGATGGCTTCACAGGCCGACTTCACATCCAACAGCCGCCTCCGGCTTGAGTGCAGCAACAATGCAAATTCCGTGCCTAATGACAACCCTATTTCCATGGATGCTAGAACGCGTACCTGCAGTTTGGTCGGCCGTCCCTCTTTGCCACAAGCGTACATGGTCAAGCGCACAGCGGGTTGAAGGGAGTCCTTGAACACAGCCAGCTCGGAGCCAGGGGACAAGAAACCGCCAGCCACCAGCACGTGGGGCACCTGTGTGTGTATGTATGTGTGCTTTCTTATGTGTGCGTGTATGCTTGTGCAATTTACATCGGACGATGGAGCAATGGTTGAGAAATCGACACATTTCAAAAGCCAGGCATCAACACAAACCTCAGGCATTTGCAACGGTATGATATCCCTGATGCGAAAACGTCAGCATAAGCGGACATTCCAGGATATGCAGTTCATCCTCGCCACGCCGCCTGTCACAGCATTCACCCATGCGGTTGAAGTGACCCTATGTCACACAGGTCATGAACGAACGCTCATTCTACAGGCCTCTCAGCTTACCTGCCACTGCTGCACGTTGGCCCATGTGCCTGTGCTCAGGAGCGTTACACTGCTGCCCGCAGCAGACCCTGCAGCAGGAATGAAACAACCACTGTGAGTGGGAATGAAAGAGCAACTGTGAACTATGGGCAACGGCATCAATATCAAGTTTTTGGCCTGCGTTTTGACAGCCAATGACCGTGACATGAAGAAACAAGGCGGTAGTAGCATGGGCAAGACCACGTGACCTTTCTGGGCTTGATGCTTGTCAGGCGCGAGATTCTTGGAGAGATATCGTGGTCTGCTGCACTACCATAGGTTGAACCATGATGATTCATGACTGCGCCTGACATCACATCTTACAGCTCCGGCAGAACGATAGCGCAACCACACAGACGCATGCAGGCACGCACACGCGCACACCCACGCACACACCTGTCGTGACCATAAGGTATCCCCCATCGCCACTGAATGCCACGTGACCGTGACCCCCCAGCACCCTGCTGTGTACCCGCCTCCACGTGTGCTCGCCCGGTGTCTGCGGCTGGTAGACGTGCAGCCAGCCGCTGTCCGATGCCACGGCAAGCAGCACATCCGTTCGCGCTGAACAAACAAGGAACCAGACACAACTCTGTCAAAAGTCAAGAATGTTAAAGTGCCCAGATCAGCGTCCGATCTCTACACATGCACACAGGCATACATGACAATAGGTGACAGAGACGAGGCTGAATACAGTCTTGAACAAAGCCTCGGACGCCGGCACGGCCGCGCACCTACGGCTGGTGTGTCCACAAGGAAAGGCTATGCACGATGTTATGCACTAAAAATATGCTCATATCACGCAATGCTGCTGAGAATGACAGAGTACAAGGAGCTGCAGCACACCTTGAGCAGGAGCATCCACATCAAAAGGGTACCTGCGCCAGGGCAAGCCCACCAGCGGCCGCACCGCACCATCCTTCGCACGTTTTACATTGAACGGGCATGTGCTTTGGGCAGTAATACATGTCATGCACATGCTGCCATTCGCTGTTATTTGCAGATGCCATGCGATGGAGCAATCACCTTCTGCTGGTGCGTCCAAATTGAAAGGGTAGGCGCGCCAGGGTAGGCCCACAGGTGGCTTTACCACCCCGCCCCCGTCTGGTGCACGGGGCGCAGACGCACAGCCCACCGCCCGCTGCATGCTAAAGCCAAGGCTGGCAGCCAGACTGCTCACTGGGCCAACCTATGTAGGAAAGGAAGGCGGTTGGTGTTGGGTCAGCGTGTACTGGTGCTGGTGGTGGTGGCAAACCAACGAATGCGTGCTGTTCAACGGGCCGCCAAAAGCCTGCCTTTAGCAGCGCAAATGCAGTACAATGCAGATTCAGCAATAGAACAATGGTCAGCTGGGTCGGCAGCGGCCACCCTCTGCATCTGTGTGTGCCCCTCCCATGATTGCCTATCCAATCAACAGGCAGCCAAAAGCCTGCCCAAAAAAGCCTGCAGTACAGCTTTACAATGCAAATTCAGATACCATTTCTGTAGGAGTCTCCACCCCATGTAGGAGCCACCGAGCCCCGCTAGCTGCATGGCCCATCAGTTCCTCAACTCACGTCTGCTGTGAAGCGTTGCACGGGCATCAGGGCTCGCCCCGACACGTCCATCAACGTCACCACACCCTGCGCATCGCCCACCGCAACCTGCACAACACACCGTCACATCACCAGCGGTTTGTGGCCCAGGTGTAGCAGTATTAGATGCTTGTCAGATGAGGCAAGCCGTCACAGGACGCGGACCAGTGATAACACGTCAACACAAGCCCACGCAAGGGTGGTGATGTCGACTGCTGCTAAGCATACGAGTTGATGGGTCTTGCGGTACTTGGGTAAACCATGGGTAAAGCATGGTAAGCTAAGTAACAATGAAATGACCAAGCAAGTGTATGGCAATCTGCACCACACCGCGTTCACATCCACACATCTATGGCGTGTACGCCACTTGACACATCACCGCTCAGTGCAACCTGGACAAGCCCAGCCTCTGTGTGAGGCCCTTGACAGCCCACCTCAAAACGTACCACCCGCCTGCCTGTGAGAAATCTGGCGCAGCAACCCCCCAGGTGCAACAATTGATGCTTCACACCGCTCAGAGGCACTGTAGTGCCGTTGCTGTGTCATTGCCTGGCACATGACAGCATGGCCCCATTTCCAGCCTGCCCTGCCCTGCCCTGTCTTCGCACCATGAGCGGTCCCACAAACCCCAGTGCAGTGACCCGGGCTGCCAGCTGCGGTTGGTGACAGTCCAATTGTTGTCCTTCCGCTGTGTCCCACAGCTTGACACTCCCATCAGCAGCACCAGATACCAGACAGCTTGGAGAGCTATCCATGCAGGTCACCTCAGCTACGCATGCAGGAATCGTCATGCACGTGTTGTGATGGTGATCGCATGGGTTGACGTGTGCATCCGGAAGCTGGGTGGTAATTCAGCATGGCAGTTCTGCAACTGCTGCCTTTCCTGCCTGGTGACCGCTCTATTCATGATGCTGAATTGTATGCATGCGTACAGTCTCAAACGCCACGCGCTAGTATGTCTGCTTGGCATGCAAGGTTCGGAGGGCATACCTAAGTGCTTGCCAAATAGAAAGGCACCGCTGCACTCCCCAAAGACTGCTGGCAGCTGCACAAACAGCATATTGCATGACCCGCTGTGTACGAAGATGATTCCGTCGTCCTGGCACACGAAGCAACTCCATGCACGGTGCACGGGAGCTGGGGCATCGTCGCCTGCATGCAAGTGGCAAGAATTCTTGCGTGCATGGCAGGCCAAAGTGCAGGGGCAGCGGCATGTGCATATGAAGCGGCATGATGTGAAAACATCAGCAGCCGAAGAGCATGTATTGCACCAAGCATGCTGCATGCTTACCACCAGCGGCCAGGTAAAGTTCAAACTTCGCGACGACAGCCGAAGGACAGTCAGATCCGCCGGGAAGCATTTCGTAAAGATGGCCATTCTTGTTGGCTAGCAGCAGGTGGCACGGATTTGCTGCGTGTGGTCTGCAGTGCAAGCATCCGCGACGACACTTTTTGCGCTCCTCTACAACAGAGGCCGCATGGTAAAGAGAGTTCGCAAGCACCAACCTTACGCATTCTACTGACGTGATATCGGCGTCCGCAGGCGCCTCAACCCTCGCAATGAGCAAAGTGGCTGGAGCTTCCATCACTAGGGCTCTACTTTTCCAGCTGCTTGACTGACATCTCTCATCACTCCATGCCAGCACGTAAGGAGAAGCTCATGCCTGCAAAGTCCAGTGGCCAAGACATTCCCTGCCACACATAGTCATTGCTCAAGTCACCTGTCACGTGCGTCCTTCTCATGGCGGGTTTGACAGGACGAGGAGGAGCGCCTGATGTGCGCTTTTAGCCAAGCCAGTTGGCAGACAGGTTGCACAGTTCTTCTCTGCAGTACTACAAACAAGAACCCCAGTGCACGTAGTTCCAGACGACCGGGACGAATGAGCCCTAGCTATTCCGCCATTGCTGTAGGAGCCATCGTGGCCATTGCTTGTAAGCGCTGTGCTACAGTCGACTCCAAACATAGCGCAGGCGCGGCCATACCGCACGCGTCGCCAAAGGCCTCGGCACCTGCGCGCAATCCAACTCACGGTTGCCCGCCTTCCCTGACTTGCAGACACTGTCACGGCACGGCAGTTGCTACAAGCCACTGACCCTGGCAGCTTGCCAGAGGCATGTATCAGTGGAGGATTGGCACTCCAGGGAGCCTGCGCTGCTGAAATTGAGGGCGCGCAGAAGTACTTTGGTCTCGAAGGCGCGGTAAGGCAGCACGAAGTGACCAATTGATGGCTGCGTAAGTCTTTGAGAAACCCCTGGTTCATATTTCCCTCACTACCTACCGTCCAGTAGTGGTTCTCGCCCGGCGCATTGCACTGCTGTAGAATTGCTATCACTGACTTGTCAGGACTGGCATTGGCCCTACAGAACGCCAGCTCTCCTGAAGCTGCTGCCAACATCAGCTCCACGGCGATTGAAGGCTACCTGGCCGTGGCTCCACCCGCAACCCCAGCATGCTGCGCCGCCGCCTGCGAATTCAATGCAAACGTGAGGAAGGCGCTGATTATATATGTTTCTTCATCTTAAGAATCTGCACTGTCGACCACCGTGGCTGTCTGGCTCAAGGCCGCTCAGCAAAGCATACAGTTTATCCACTGAAGTGTGCAAATCTGCCACATGTACAGCACTTAGTTCCCTTGTTTCATACTGCTTAGAAACATCGTTATGGCTTCCTGGCCGGAGGGAGGCATGTGGCCGCACGGCGTACACGTTCATACACTCTATGGACAAGACTTCAAAGCCAGGCCTGCGCAAGTGCACATGCAGCTGCCATTTGAATATCAATTGCATGCAAGCCTAGGACTGTTACTGATATGCAGTTGTGCGATGCTGGCGTCGATGGTGTGTGCTTTGTTGTTCGTTGCAGTTGTGCAGCTGTGACCCGGGTGTGCTGGCGCTCGTCAGCTCCTTCACAGGAAACAACCCTGGGTCTTACACCCTGGGTGAGTGAGATGACATGATGAATGAGTGACGTGACATGTTCGATGGGTGAGATGTCGTAGTGAGCGTATTGCACAGGGATGCAGTGACTGGTGATCAATTGCATGCGAGCGAAGAATTGCGCAAGAAACGGCACGTGCATCCAGAGCCCGTGCTTGCCTGCCTTCAACAGAGTGCCTGCTGCGTATGTGCAAGTCAGTAGCAAGCTCCAGGGCAAGTGAAGCGAATCAAACGACCTGTGCAACTTGACCAAGTGCGCCAACACTTGCCTGCTAAGGGCTGAAGACACTGTGCTGAAATGACCTGCAGCTGCTGTGTGCCTTTGTTGTTTTGTGTGTGCAGTAGCCCAGACCTTCAGTCAAGTGTGCAACTTCACCGCCTACATCAACGAGACCTGCCCCACCGGAGACCTCGCAGCAATCCCCAAGCCGTACGGAGCACCCTGCCTCGCGTAGTGGATACCACCACTTGCACCAAGTGAATGCCACTGAGCTGGACACACTGCTACAAGGACACAATACTCACAACGGTCCCTGGCCTGAACTTGCCTTTGACTGCAACTTCCATTAATTGCTGCTCTGAGTCTGGCCGAGTGCGCGTGAAATGTTCTGTCTTCCTGGGTGGATGCTGCTCTGAGTCTGGCCGAGTGCGCGTGAAATGTTCTGGCTTCCTGGGTGGATGCTGCTCTGAGTCTGGCCGAGTGCGTGTGAAATGTTCTGGCTTCCTGGGTGGATTGAAATACTTGTAATGATTTGAGAAACTTCAAGCGTCGCTGGCCAAAGTTTAAAGGGACTCGAATTCAACATCAGACAGTTTCCGCTGGATGCATGCTGGGTGCAGCCTGGGTGCAGCCTGGGTGCACGCTGGGTGCAGCCTGGGTGCAGCATGGATGCACGCTGGTGCACGCTGCGGCATCAGGCTCATGCTGATGAAGTGCCATTACTGGGGTGCCGTTATCAACTGATCTGCAATACTGCAAGCGCCAGTTGCAATATCACGCCAGGGACATCTCCATGGTCTCATCTTGCATGGCAAGCCACAACTGTCCTTCTGGAGATATGGTTCCGCGTGGTATCCAACTCATTTTACACTGGCTTTGATAATCGCGTGAAGTGCGCCAGCTTGTGTCAGTATTCTGCCACAGCAGGTCCCCTGCTTGGTGTTGCATTCCCAGTCAGATAAAGTACATCAAAAGTATACAGTATAGCATTGTGCGGGCGTAGGAGCGGTCCTCACACTGCTATTCCATACAGAGCTGTCACCGTCAAACTGCTCGACACAAGCAGCCGGCAAGGAAAGCAGTACAAACACCTACTGTTCACGTTGCTTAGTGGTGTTGGCGGCCATGCTTGTTGCATGCTGCACCGTCGCTGTGTGTGCTTACGGCAGTGCCCAGGCAATTGCTACTGCTGCTTGCCAGGGCAATGGCAAGGGCAACGGAGGTGGTCACACGGGCCTTCATCACAGCAGCAGTGGGGACATGGGCGATGGCATGGGAGATAGTTCCGAGTGTTATTAAACCCACTTTACATTGGCTTTGATGATCGCGTGTAGTGTGTCGGCTGGTGTAAGCCGTCCGTTGGTGGCCCTTTCATTGTAACAGTGCTCGCACAAGGAAGTTTGCCAGTTCTGGGACAATTCCTGGGACTGGTCATAAAACCGGTGTGTCTCAGCACATACACACACGTGTGTGTGTGTGTGTGTGTGTGTGTGTGTCAATCACATACAGGGTGAATCGCGGGGTGACCATCGCGTGTGCCAGTCCTGGGACAGCAAACCAGGACTTGACAGGAACTACAGCAACTTTGAGCAACGTTGTTTCAATTCGTGGTCTGTTGGCAGAGTGGTTTGGCGTGTTTATCGCTGTGTATCTGGACTATCGCTGTTGTGTTGTCTTCATGTATCCCAGTATCATGACAGTGAACCAGACCGTCTACCAACACACACACATCAGCGACACACCATGGTGGACAGATGACACTGACCCAGCCCAATCATACACGACAACACTGGAACCATCACACGGCCCAATACACACACTATGAACACACTGGTGCCAGTACCGAATTCAGGAATTGTCCCAGAACTGGCATCTGAGAGGACAGTCCCGCAGCTGTCTTCAGGCAGTGCCGAGGCCCTGTTCTCGCTCCAGCATCGAGTCGTTTACGTGGACGTTCTTCCTGGTGTGCACTCCCTCCTTGTAACCTTATTCAACCCTACTGCTAGCCGTGCTCAATCCTGTCCTAGGGCCTACAGAGAAGCCAATGTGGCACCCATAGTTTTGCTGAGGCATCCGGTTGCGACTATAGTGCTGATACAACCATGCGTCTAGTTCTCGTTGTCTCTCAACCCACAATCCGCATATCGGGCTGCATTGTCGAAAAATCCTAGCCGGTATGCCCAAGACCTGCGATCGCGCTTGCCAGCAACATGCAAAATGCAGGATTCGTGTGACAACACAGCACCGGGAGCGTTTCAACATTGGTGGCCGGGCGTTTTGGTTCAAAGTACTGGCCAGCAGGCGCTCACTTGACAGGACGCCAGTTGGCTGAGGACTGCCACAGTATTTAAAGGCTTGGCGTGAACAGACCGAGTAGCATTGATCAATTGGAACGAGCCGAAGCAGCATCGCATCAAACCCAACGCAGAACCGCCCAGTCGTCGCATCTACCCCAAAGTAATGGCTCAACGCATGATGGCTTGCGTGGGAGTGGCGCTCTGCGTTGTCGCCGTGATGCAGCGTAAGAGAAGAATGCATAGATACAGCGGCTTGTTCGCATGGCTTTGAAGCAGTATGCCGCTCGCGATCAGCATCTGGTTCAGGCCCTGCATCCTTCTGTTAAAGCTCACTCTTCTGGGACCTTTGCAGTGGCCCAATCCATGTGTGTCTGCTCCTTTTCCATGCAGTGCTGGCTGTCCCGTGCCAAGCCCAGGACCCCGGTGCAGCCGCAGGCTTCGCTCGACAGGCCGGCGTGCCTCAGGCTTGCATTGACTCGAGTTTGGCCATCCAGAGCGCGTGCGGAACCGAGTTGCAGTCCATTCTCCAAAGCACAGGATCCACAGCGGTGAGTTCGTGGTTACAACGCCCTCCTATCAGCTACCATATCCGTGCACGTGGCAGGCAAGTGAAACCTGTTGTATCGATACCTGTGGACGTGCCCTGTGTCAGCAACTGTTGTCTTTGCCCTCCTATCAGCCAGTATCAGCTGCCGCATCCGTGTACACTGAGGCACGCTCAGGCACACATAGGACAACTGAAACATGTTCTATCATATCTGTGGGCGTGCTCAAGTTTCTGCGTCGGACGATTGGCCATTGTGCAGGACCCCAATAACGTCGGGGCGCTGCTCTCAGCCGCGCAGACAGCGGTCCAGTCAGGCGCAGCGGAGAAAGCGATCGCCGCCCTCAACCCGTCTCCAGGTTGTTGCAAGGCTTCATGCGAGTTTACGCGTCAGGTATGCGCCCGGCACTGTCTCAGATTGCACATCACTGCCCTGATCTGGCAGAGGCTTTCTCACACTTCAATCTGACCCGAGCCTCGACTGATGTTGCACAGTCTGTCCCTCCTGTCGCGTTAAGCAATTCAAGGCCGGTTGTTAATGTTTGCTGAGCTGTTCATCTGCTTGCAGCTCTGCGGCTGCAATGAGCAAGTGACGAACCTGGTGACGCAGGGCCTTGGCGTTGACGCGGGCGCATACGGCAGACGTGAGTGGATCTGCTGCTCTTGAACACTTGGTCACGCATGTTGCAAGGGAGACAAAGTTGCGTGGTGAAGGTGTGCACTCACTTTCGCCAGTCTGTCAAGTTGTCAGGAGTCGTGGAGACGATGCTGCATGGTGAAGAAATGCGTAGGCAGATGCACCTCACTTTTCATGCTGCACCATACCAGTCAAATTATGCACATGAACGGTTGAAATCTGTGGTGCCCTTACTCATTTTTCTTGCCAGAGTGTCGTGTTATGAGGACTCCGCACACCGCCAGAGCACAACCGAGGCCTTGCATGCATTAGTTGACATGCCCAACCGATGCTAGCATGCACTTACTTTCTTTTCTTCACTTGACAAAATGCTTGACCACTGGTGCTGTTTGTTCTCTTGCCGCTGCAGTGCTGTCCCAGTTCGCCTCCAAGTGCGGCTTCCCGGCCCTAGCGCGCGCCACCGGCAACTGCCCTGCAACTGCCAGCTTCACATGCTGATTGATGCGCTTGCCACTTTGAGAACAGGCACTGGGGTGCGCATGGTGAACTCAATCATAATGGTATCCACGGCGGGTGATTGAACAGCATTGATCACTTTTCAAGGCTGCATGCACGGAAGCAGGTTCAGGAAAGAAGCAATGCACACAGGCACCTTTCATATGCTGCAGCCGGTGTTTAGGCCTATCTTGTAGGGCCTTCTGATCTTGCTGCTTCTGTGTGTATATCTTCATCACGCTTGTCGGAGGAAATGGACTCCGAGCCATGTGAGGGTAGAACACAATCCGAGTGGGATTTAGTACAGATACGACCTAATCGAGAACAGCATGTAGACACCAGGACCCTAGGCAAACGCAAGGAAGGTTTTGTAGGGGCTTGTCTTTGTCGCATTGCAGTGCGCCTAGTCAAACACTCAACACAAGTTGTGTGCAAGCTCTGGCCTCTTTGCTGGCATGCATCCGTTCCTGCTCTCCTTTTCCTGCCTTCAACCTTTCTTTCCCTCTTTCTCCTGCATGTTGAATGTAGCTGCCTACTAATCGTCAGGCGCACTTGTTGCAGTTGTGCTATTGACGACCCTCTTGTTTAACTTGTCTGGGACAGGCTATTTGTAAGCCAGTCACCAGTCAAGGAAAAGTCGCTACGAGCAGCGCCACTCCACCAGGGTTGGACAAGATTACAAGGAGGGAGTGCACACCATTCCCTCCAGAGAATTCCCTCCAAGAGTGCCGGGACGCGGTGAAGAACACATCTGAAAATCTTGCCTGCGTTGCGCTTCCTTCAAACCCCTATCGCACATAGGTGTATAGCCCAGGTACATAGGTCTATAGCCCAGGAGCCTGCCAGCAACACCTGCCTGCCAGCAGAAGTTCTCGGTGTAATCAGGGAGATGGTCTTACGTCAGGTGCTGTAGAACAGACGGACCAGTCTGGCTGTTTATTGTTCGCTGCACCGTAACGAACTTGTGCATCACACAGCGCAGACTGCGTTTGGTGCTGTGCGCTGAAGCACGCCCGAGCATCCACCAACACCATGATGCCCATGCCAATCGTGGTGCACGGGCGACCTGCAATCCACTTGGTTTTTGGACTCTCGAACCAGACCGTCAACGTCCCCACGCCAGATGTGCAAAAATTCGAATTCACAACGCACACAGGTCGAGTACAGGTTTATGCAGGTAGACTATGATGCTTTGAAGCGCCGCCCCATTATATATGAGGTACATTTGGCTGAATGAACGTGTGGCCAACTGATGTCACCGAACCACCTCGGTCAAAGCAGGCTCCAAAGGACCCGCCACACAGCGCCTTGAACCACCTCGCCGCGCAAAAGCAAGCTCTCAATACTCACAAACTTCCCCTGGCCTGAACTTGTACTTAACTGCCACCTGCATATTTGCTGCTCTTTGGCCGAGTGCGTGTGAAATGTTCTGGCTTTCTGGTTCGATTGAAACAAATTGGCAAGATGTGAGAAATTTCAAGCGTCCCTGGCCACAGTCACAAGGAACTCGATACCAACAACCGACAGTTTCAGTCGGTTGCAGAAGTGTCATTACTGTAGTGTCATTATCAGCTGATCTGCATACCCCGGCGGCGCCCTGTGGGTCCACAAGCCCACGCGCATTATGTTCCGCGCTGCACTGACATCCCGCTGCCACACCGTGTCGCACAAAGGGCACCTCATGACCTTGTAACGCGTGCTGCTCCCTGCGAACTTCACCCCCTTTCACTTTGTGCGCCTTGCACTGCCTGATCTGTCGCAGGCCCCTTGGTGGTGGGAGCGTTGCTGCCCTCCGGCGTTCTGGCTGTGGAGCCATGCCTGCTGCACGGAGCTGGTCTGCAATGCTTGCTCCTACGCAACCCGAGCAGAATTGCGAGGTGAGGTGCTCTTCAACCGCAACCACCATGGCGTGCCGATTGAGCACCTGCCGGAATGCCTTGTGAGGCGCCCCGCCCAACCAGCGGCTTATGCAGCCACCAGCGCCGCAGCTCTTGTTTCCATAAAACACTAGGGTGTTCTGCCGAGGCGCACCACGGGTCAGGGTGCGCGCCGTCCCTTCCATTGCCCGCTCATAGACGCCCAGCCTTCGCTGACGATAGCTGCTGTGCAAGTAATAGCCAAGAATACCGCGCCGGGGGATTGAACAAGTTGGATGGTCACCCATTGCGGGGTAGACAACCGGGATGTCTACGTACATTGCGTTCGATAGATTGCGAATTTGCTCCAGCTTGGATACCACGGTGCCATCCCTGGCTGATGGCACCCTGCTGAGCCAGTCCTTGACCGTCATGTATTGCCCGGCAAAATAGGACGCCTCATAGTAGTCCAACAGACTTACCCAATTACACAGGCATTGTAGCACATGCTTGCTACTGGACCTGGGCTCTTTCCCTGGCCTATAACAGCCCGTGGCGCAGTCGGAGAAGGTTTGGTTTCCATCAGCACCTGGCGGGCGGGTGGACCTGGTGGACCTGTCCGGACGCTTGCGTCCGGACCAGCATTGCGTAAGTTCAGGTCCATGAACTCGAAGCACCACCTCCAGAACAGGTCCAACAACGCCTTCTCAAGCTTGACATGAACTCTCCCTCTGACGGCACTCTGACGACACAGGGCTTACCCAGTTCACTCAGCCTTGGCGTGCACGGTGTTTGCGGAGATGTTTATTGTAATGCCCTTAGCAACCTATGCGGGACAGGCAGTCAAAGGTTGCAATTAGTCGAAAGTTGCAGTCACTAATCGTATACACATATTCGACCCATCTGTCTAATAAGACACCATCTGCGCAAAGCCGGACGTATTGATTGCCTTTCCAGGGTGCCTGAGTATGACTCCCTGTTCAACTGGGGCGAAATCAAGAATTGCGAAATCAAGGGGATTGTGGAGCATGCGACAACGATGCTAAACATGACCTGCATGTGTAGTCACCAAAAATTTGCTCTCAATACAGCTGCTGCGGCTGGATGCAAGAGTCTTAACAGT